>PVIY010017903.1:0-48612 GCA_004026745.1 Myrmecophaga tridactyla
TCCTGGTTGGGGGTTGGCAGGTTATGACAGGTAGCAAGGTCTAACTGAAGCTTGCATAAGTGCAACCTCCAGAGTAGCCTCTCGACCCTATTTGAACTCTCTCTGCCACTGATACTTTATTAGTTACACTTTTTGGTCAGGATGGAATTGTTGATCCCATGGTGCCAAGGCTAGTTTCATCCCTGGGAGTCATCTCCCACATTGACAGGGAGACTTTCACCGCTGGATGTGATATCCCATATACGGGGGAGGGCATTGATTTCACTTGCAGAGTTGGGCTTAGAGAGAGTGAAGCCACATCCAAGAAATAAAAGAGGTTCTCCAGAGGTAACTCTTAGACATGCCTATAGGTAGTCTGAGCTTCTCCGCTACCTACATAAGCTTCACAGGAGTAAGTCTCATGATCGAGGGCTTGTAGGCCCATTCAGTTTTATCCTCCACTATTAACTGGTCCTTGCATTTTTTATTTATTTATTTATTTATTTTTTAAATTTGCATATGGGCAGGAGGCACCAGGGATCGAACTCCAGACCTCCAGCACGGCAGGTCGGAGCTCTGCCTGCTGAGCCACAGCAGCCGCCCTGGTCCTTGCATTTTTAAGCTTCTCACCAACATTATCTCTTCCAAACTAGAAGCCTTTCACACCAAACCAATGCTGATGTGAGAATTTTCAGCTATTTCAACTTCCCTTCTCAATGAAATAAGATAGCCAGAAAGTTTTTTGCCCTGTCAGGCAGGGCCTATTCCCCTAACAAGCCAGAGGCAGCTACAGAAAATAGATCCTTGTCCCTCAGCGCCTCTTAAGTTTAAGGGGCATGAACTTTCTGAGGGGGAGGTGTGAGGCAGGTTAGAACATGGAGAGTCAAGAGAGAAATAAAAAACCATGATGAGCTCTTAAACAAAGATGGTTACTCAAGGTCAGGAGGGCCCATGTCCAGCACAGCATCCTGCCTGAGGGCTACCCACTTACAGGAAACATCCACAGCAGCCAACCGATTTGAAGTCAAATGATCCCCACCTGAGTGAGTCATCTATGCGGAAGGATAGAGCCAACCAACCCACCCAAACACACTACCTACCTCTAGGCACCACCCTGGAGAGAAACAATGGTAGAAGAAAAAGCCCTGAACAAGGAAGGGAGTGAGGGGCTAAGTAAAGCTAATCTATAAAAGCAAATGGCCCCATATGGTTTACTGCTTCTCACCTCTATCCTCTTGTGAGAGTGCCCACAAGTTCCTGCTCTGGATGTGTATTCAATAAATTTTCTGCCTGCTTACTCTAGAAAAAAAGAATCCATGGAGGGCATTAGGCAGAGGGAAAGCCTATTCATAATGCTAAAATGATTGCCAACCAAGAATTCTATACATAGCAAAATTATCTTTCAATATTAGAGAGAAATTAAGACATTCCAAGTGTCCTGGTTTGCCAGCCTGCTATGACAAATACTGCACAATGGGCTGGTTTAAGTGATGGGAATTTATTGGTTCACAGTTTTGAGGCTATAAATCCAAATTGAGGCATCAGCAAGGCAATGCTTTCTCCCCAAAGTCTAGTCACACTCTGGTACTGGCTGCCAGTGATCCTTGGAGTTCCTTGGTTGTATCCCTGCCATGGATCACATGATGTCCTCTACTTTCTCTTCTGGGTTCTACTGACATCTAGATTCTTGCTCCTCCCCATGGCATTCTCTAATTTGCCTGGATTTCTTCTGCTTATGAAAGACTCTAGTAATCTGGATTAAGACCCACCCTCATTCAGTTGGGCCACACCTGAACTAATAATATCTTCAAAAGACCCTATTTACAATGATTAAGATTAATGCTGATTAAGATTGAGAATGCATCTAAATTGGAGTATATAATTCAACCTACCAGGTCTCCCTAGTCAATATGGGTGGAGTGTGAAGCTCCAGGGATCTATCCCCCTACAGAAGTTTTAAACAACCAGCAAGACTGGCAGGGACATTTTTTTCAAAGTTCCAGAAAATAGCTAAACTCTTGCAGAAGCAGAGAAAATACTGAATCAAGAAAAAGGCTACTTAAAAGTGGTAGGATCCTGTAGTGCCCTGGCTGACCCTTCCCTCATCCCTGCACTTGGTGCAGAGCTGGTCTGCACTCTCAGAGCACACCCCTGGTCCCAGATCTGGAGGAAGCAGAGTGCTGGGAGCATATTTGTCTGACACACTCCAACTGGTGGCATCATGAGGGACTGAATCAGGATACTCTTGTCAGAGGCTCACCATTCCAGAACTTACTCTACTAATAGAAGGCAGCTCACAGGATTCTCCCACAGAGCACTGTGGGAGAACAGTCAAGTTGTAGCTGCCTGGGGCAAAGAATTGGTTGCTATAAGACTTATAATGCAGTGTCTGACCCATGAGGAAACTGTTTCTTGGGGAAGAGAGGACATTGGTTTGGTAGTATTTTGTTGAGGATTTTTGCATCTAATTCATAAGGGATATTGGTCTCTAGTTTTCTTTCTTGTGATGTCTTTTTCTGGTTTTGGTATCAGGGTAATGCTAGTACCATGGAATGAGATGGGCAGTGTCCCCTCCTCTTCTAATTTTTGGAAGAATTTGAAAGAACTGTCACTAATTCTTTAAATCTTTAGTAGAATTCACCAGTGAAGTTATTTGGGCCTGTACTTTTCTTTTTTGTAGTTTTTGATTTAGTAAATTTAATCACTGCCCTTGTTATAAGTTTACTTAGTTCTATTTCTTCTCAAGTCTGTTTTGGTAGTTTGTGTCTTTCTAGGAATTGTCCATTTCATCTATGTTATCTAATTTATTGGCATATACTTATTCATAGTATCATAATTCTTTTTATTTCTGTAAGGTTAATAGTAATTGTTCTAGTTTGCTAGCTGCCAGAATGCAATATACCAGAAACGGAATGGCTTTTAAAAAGGGAAATTTAATAAGTTGGTATTTTACAGTTCTAAGGCTGAGAAAATTTCCCAATTAAAGCAAGTCTATAGAAATGTCCAACCTAAGGCATCCAGGGAAAGATACTTTGGTTCAAGAAGGCTGATGGAGTTCAGAGTTTCTCTCTCACCCGGAAAGGCACATGGTGAACACAGTCAGAGTTTCTCTCTCATCTGGAAGGGCACATGGTGAACATGGTGTCATCTGCTAGCTTCTTCTCCTGGCTTCCTGTTTCATGAAGCTCCCCAGGAGGCATTTTCCTTCTTTATCTCCAAAGGTCTGGCTTGTGGGTTCTCATGGCTATGTTGTTCTTCTCTGGCTCTCTCTGAATCACTCTCATTCTCCAAAATGCTTCCTCTTTTATAGGACTCCAGAAACTTATCAAGACCCACCCAAATGGGTGGAGACATGTCGTCACCTAATCCAGTTTAACACATCTCCAGGGAAATGATCTGATTACAGTTTCAAACGTATAGTATTGAATAGGGATTATTCTGCCTTTACAAAATGGGATTTTGATTAAAACATGGCTTTTCTAGGGGACATACATCTTTCAAACCAGCACAGTAATATTCCCTCTTTCATTTAGTACTTTACGAATTTGAGTCATTTCTGTTTTTTTCTTGGTCAGTCTGGCTAAAGTTTTGACCATTTTCCTGAACTTTTCAAAGAACACAACTTTTCATTTTGTTGATTATCTCTATTGATTTTCTATTCTCTATTTCATTTATCACTGCTCTAATCTTTATTATTTCCTTTTTCCTAGTTTTGGGTTTAGTTCAATCTTTTTCTTATTTCTTAAGATGGAAGGTTATGTCATTGATTTGAAATTTTTTTAATGTGGTCATTTACAATAATATATTTTCTTCTGAGCACTGCTTTTGCTTATCCCATATGAGTGAGTGTGCTGTGTGTTTATTTTTATTCCTTTTTTAAAAAAATTGAGATATAATTCAGAAATCATAAAAATCACTCTTTTGAAATGTGCAATTCATTATTTTTTAGTATATCCATAGAATTGAACAAGTGTTGCTACTATCTAATTTCATTCTCTGCTATTCCCCAGCCCCTTGTTACCACAAATCTACTTTCTGTCTCTATAGATGTGCTTATTCTGAACATTTCATAAAAATGGAATCATATATCTGTCCTTTTGTGGTTGGCTTCTTTCACTTAGCATAATGTTTTCAAAGTTCATCTGTGTGATGTAGCATATATCAATATTTCATTTACATTTTTGCCAAATAAGATCCCATTATGTGTGTTCAAAAATTGTGTTGATGAATGCAACTATATGATGATACTGTGAACCATTGATTGTACACTTTGGATGATCATAGAGTATGTGAATATGTCTCAGTAAAGTTGCATTTTAAAAAAAAGATTCCATTATGTGGATATACCACATTTCATTTATCCATTCATCAGTTGGTTTGTGTTATTTCCATTTTAGGGTTGTTATGATAATGCTGTATTGAGCATTCATGTACTAGTTTTTGCATGGACATATGTTTTCATTTCTCTTGAAAAATGAATATACCTAGGAGTGGAAATGCTGTCAAATGGTATATATTTAACCTTTATTTTTTAATTTTTAATTTGATATATATTTTTATTTTATTTTTTATTGTGGTAAAATATACATAATTTAAAATTACTAGTCTAACCATTTTTAAGTGTAAAGTTCAGTGGTATTAAGTACATTTGCAATAAGGTATAAACATCACCACTATTTCCACAACTTTTTCATCATCCCAATCAGAATCTATACCCATTAAGGAAAAACTTTCAAGTTTCTCCTCCTCACAAAACCCTTGTAAACTTTATTCTACCTTTTGTCTTTATAAATTTGCCTATTCTAGATACCTCATGTAAGTTAATTCATACTATATTGTCCTCTTGTGTCAGGCTTATTTTACTTAGCATAGTGTTTTCAAGTTTCCATGATTTAACAGGTATCAGAACTTAATTTCTATTCCAGGGACAACCTAAGTCTATCTAAGTCTCTGCAAAAGTTTTCCTTAGTAAGTTTATTTTTTCAGAAACTTAAGGCCTCCAGAATATTCCTAGGCCAGTTAGGTCCTCAAACCCAGAGGCACCAATCTCTCCAAGAATAACAACAGATTCATTCCTCTACTGTAGAAGGTCAATATCCTTTTCTAGCATGAAGAAGTTAAAATGGTTATTGCCTAGATTTCCCTGAAGATTGAGAGAAAGATCAAATGAGAGGAAGGAGGTTTGTAACAGAGAAATTAGGATTCAACAAATTCCTGTGACTGTTGACTCATTATATACATACTTCTTTCTAGATTCTGGAATTTTGGAGTGGCCAGAAGGAAATAACTGAGGTTGATGAGCCGTAATCCAGTGGCCCTGATCTTTATAATGATCATATAACTATACCACAAACAAAAAAAATCAGTTGCCCATGTTTTTATGGATCTACTTCTGGGTTGTCTTGTTTTGTTCCACTGATATATATAACTCTGCCAATACTATGCTGTCCTAGTTAACCTACCACTATTGTACATCTTAAAATTGGGTATATTACAATACTAATGGTCAATAAGAGGGAGGGATAAGGTGTATGGGATGTATAGGGCCTTTCTTTTTGCACTTCATTTATTTTATTGGAGTAATGCAAATGTGTTCTAAAAATTATCATGGTAATGAACACAAAACTATGTGATGATATTGTGAACCACTGATGGTACACTTTTGATGGATTATATGGTATATGAAGATATCTAAATAAAAATACATTAACAAAAAAAGAACTTCATTTCTTTTTATGGCTGAATTATATTCCATTGTGTAGATTTACCACATTTTGTTTGGCCATTCATCTATCGATGGACACTTGTGCTGTTTCCAGCTATGTTTAGCCTTTTGAGGAACTGCCAAATGGTTTTTCAATGTGGCTGTACCATTTACATTCTTACCAGCAGCATATGAGCATTCTATAATCCATCTTTTTTATTATAGCCATCCTAGTGAGTTTGAACTGGTATCTCACTGTGATTTTTATTTGTATTTCCTTGATGCTGAGCATCATTTCATGTGCTTCTTGACCATTTGCATATCTTCTTTGGAAAAGTATTTATTCATATCATTTACCCACTTTTAAATTGGAGTATCTTTTTATTATTGAGTCATGAGTTTTTAAATGTATTCAAGTTAAAAGTCCCTTGTCAGATGTATGATTTGCAAAAATGTTCTCCTATATTGTGGGCTAACTTTTAAATTTCCTGATGGTTTTTTAAAATATTTTTATTAATAAAACAACATGAAAACATATAAACATTCTTAATATACAAACATTCCGTAGATGGCGTATAATCAGTGGCTTACAACGTCATCACATAGTTGTGTATTCATCACCACGATCATTTTTTTGAACATTTGCATCACTCCAGAAAAAGAAATAAAAAAGAAAACACTCATACATACCATACCCCTAACTGCTCCCTCTCATTGACCACTAGTATTTCCATTTACCTAATTTATTTCAACCTTTGTTCCCTCTATTCTTTATTTTTATCTATATATATTTTTATTGCAAAATCTTTTTAAGTCAAAGCAATTCTCAGTTTCCTACAGAAAGTCAATTTGGCTTTGCTACAAGAACAACTTGCTGGTTAACAAAAACTTAAATTTGTCCCACATTTGTCCTTCTGCCAGACAATAATGGGTTGAATAAATCTGAGTAGGGTAATTTCATCAGAAGACCTAATTTAGTAGTGTGGGTGGATATTAACACATAATTTTAGAGGACACTATCATATTCTTTCATAGTCCTTTATATTGTCTCCTGAACTTTGCCATTTCTATTGCAACCAGCACACTAGTGCATTCATCATGTTATATACACATATACAACTCCCCTTAAGTGACTTCTCTGCTCCTACCACATTTTCAATACCAATAGGTTTTTGGTCCTTATCTACCCAATCCAAAATCTTCAGCATGGCATTTCTTTACCCCAGTTTTCTAGCTGCTTTTCTCTTAGATACCTGTGCTGGTTTGAAAGGATGCATGTCCCCTAGCAAAGCCATGTTTTAATCAAAATCCCATTTCATAAAGGCAGAATAATCCCTATTCAATATTGTATGTTTGAATCTGTAATTAGATAATCTCCCTGGAGATGTAACCAAATCAAAAGTGGTTGTTAACTGGATTAGGGGAGATGTGTCTCCACCCATTTGGGTGGGTCTTGATTGGTTTACTGGAGTCCTTTAAAAGAGGAAACATTTTGGAGAATGAGAGATCTCTGAGAGAGCAGAGAATGACACAGCCATGAAAAGCAGAGTCTACCAGTCAGCAAACTTTGGAGATGAAGAAGGAAAATGCATCCTGGGAAGCTTCATGAAATAGGAAGCCAGGAGAGAAAGCTAGCAGATAACATCTTACTTGCCATGTGCCTTTCCAGCCAAGAGAGAAACTGTGACTGTGTTCACCATGTGCCTTCTCACTTGAGAGAGAAACCCTGAACTTCATCGGCCTTCTTGAATCAAGGTCTATTTCCCTGGATGCCTTAGATTGGACATTTCTATAGATTTGCTTTAATTGGGACATTTCCATGGCCTATGAATTGTGAACTTGCAGCTTATTAAATTCCCCTTTTTAAAAGCCATTCTGTTTCTGGTATATTGCATTCCGGCAGCTAGCAAACTAGAACAGTACCTAATTCTTTTTTTTTTTTTCTTTTTAGTGAATATCACACTTTGAATTTCTAACAGTTGAACAGCAGAGGAACAATTTTTAAGTCTTTTGTATACCACAAAGAAAGTCAGGTCTGTGTACATCATCAAAAGAAAGAAGGAAAACAATTGAAGTAAACGTCATTGGTGTTATTTATCATTATGATAGCCTTTCAACTCCCTCCTCTTAAATTCCACTTCTCTCTTATACCTCCTCCTATCTATTCATCTATCTAGTTACAATTTTTCCCTGACTCCATATTTGACATCTCTTCCAGGAAGCTGACAAATGCAAAAATCTGTTTCCTTGTTTTCTAGCCTTGTCTAGATGTATAAGATTCCTTCCCAATGGAATAGCACAAAAGATTGTAATGCCAGGTTATTTATATCCTAAAAATGTGGTGAGAATAAAAAACTATTGAATCATTGAATACATACTAGCAAGAACAAGTATATAATGAGTTAAAAAAATGGTACCAAATGTATCTCAATTTTAATAAGTTCTTCTATATACACAAAGTAGAAATAAAGTAAATTGAAGTCAGCAAGGCATTCAAACTATGCATATTCCTTATAAACTACTGGCATCAATGTAGGAAGGCAAGATGCAAGAAGGAAAAAAAAAGATATATAACAGGACTCATAGGTCTTATATCACAGGACTCATATATCATCCAAAGCCATAATCTGCTGCAGCATACAGTAGTTTTCACTGCCTGGTGCTGAGTAAAATTACTGGCAAGAAAGACAGTGTTAGAATGATTTTATGACTAAATCAGCTCTGTGTCTTAATTATTCTCCATTCTTGCATTCTCAGAAGAATCCCAACCATAATACAGTTAAAAAGACAGGTATAGTTTAATGTTTCATTTCTTGATCCATTCTGAATTCTCTTATGTTGAGGGCTTGTTAACTTTCTTTTGAGAGATAAGATTGGTTGGGGTAGAGGTATTTCACTTTTGCCATCCTCTCAAACAGTTCTTTGTGCTGAGATAACATTGTCCTTATTGCACCCCTCTGTTAGAAAAACTTATTTTTCCTTTCACCTCTGATCTTTTCTGTGTCCTGCTGTTGGAGTGGATCTTCCAGTGGAGAGGAAAGGAATTGGGTACCAGGGTTGAGAGTCAAGTTGCTCAGGTTCTTTATTAATATTTCTTAGGAGAAAGGATGAGAGGCTGCAGAGGCCTTCTGGGAATTGTCTTCAGTAGACATCAGGGTAAACTCCAGGGTCAAGGTTGGGTTAAGCTTCCATGAAGAGCTAGTCACAGCTCAGCTCCAGAGTTCTCCAAGGTTTATCCATATTTTTTACTAATCTGTCCATATCCTAGTTAAAAGGAGCATCAGACACAAGGTCTTCACAATCACACAGTCACATTGTAAAAGCTCTATCATTATACAATCATCTTTAAGAAACAAGGCTATGAGACAGATTTTGGGCTGTTAGGCCACCTGCTCTCCTACTACACACATAGTAATACACTCTTTCTCTCTTTGAAACCCTGGTGTCTCAGGAATTGATTATTGAGCATGTCAGGCAGAAGAATCCATGGCCTTTGTATGGTAACAATTTGGTGACCCTCCAGAACAAATGCCCGAATATCTGGAACTCCAGCACAGCAGGCACTCCAGCAACTTTTGGCACCTTAAGAAAGCTTCAGAGAGAGAAAAACCTTTTCCAATTTCATGTCTGGACATCT
Source organism: Myrmecophaga tridactyla (assembly GCA_004026745.1). Classification (NCBI taxonomy): domain Eukaryota; kingdom Metazoa; phylum Chordata; class Mammalia; order Pilosa; family Myrmecophagidae; genus Myrmecophaga; species Myrmecophaga tridactyla. The sequence continues at coordinate 9,321 of PVIY010017903.1, forward strand.
GACTGGCCCAGTAGCAACCTGGAACTGTAAATATCTGTGTGACACCTGAAACTCAGATCTGGCTCTTTAGCTCTGAAAGTTAAGCATGGGTCCACACAGCAATGGTTTAAAAAAAACTGAAAGAGATCAAACTCTAATTAAAGCAGTGATAGAAACTGATCTGGTTAAAACTAAGCCCTGCCATAATTGAAATACAGGAGAAGCCTTAATGCTCCAAAAAAAAAACCCTGAAGTTAAAGAATATATCCAACTATAATCTAAGAAGTTCCACTCCCCAAACCCTTAGAGTCAATGCCCCTTTGTCAGTAGGAAGTAATCAGAGAGCAGTCATCCTCCAGATATCCCCCAACACTGGGGAATGGTCAAAGGACAGGGAGGAATTGTAACCAAGAAATCAGTATTTAAGGGATGATTTTTATTGCTAAATTGCTATATAAATATTACTTTTGCTTTCTGAATTCTCTGAATTCAGAAATCTGTGAATTGTAATCCAGCTGCCTTGATCTCTGATAATGGTTGTAGAGCCTTTATCTTCTGCCCCTGTGATTGTAAAAAACTTGTGACTAACCCTCATCTATACCTAGTTATCCAGTTTTTCAACTTTAGAGTCTTGTAATCACTAAAGATAGCCCCTAATGGAGGTTAATGAAGGATTGTAGGTCTGCCTGGAACTAAGCCACCCTAAGTCCTAAATTATCTTGATGACCGAGACTGGATCAAACCTAAGTGGGCCCACCTGACATGCACAGTAGCTTAGCCTTTAACCTACAAGTCACCTATACTCCATTCCACCATTTTCTTTCATATGTTCTGTGACTAAGATGTAATCAGTCTGTGCATGCGCAATAATCAGAACACGTCTAACTACCTCATCTGGAGCCACAGTGCTCATTATCCTAAACCCTGCCCACCTCTTCTCTAATAAAGCTACCAAATTACTGCAGTTTAGGGAGACAGATTTTGGATCATTAGGCTATCTGCTCTCCTACTAAGTGCATAGTAATAAATGCTTTCTCTCTTTTAAAAAAAGAAAAAGAAACAAGGCTACTGGAACATAGCTCTACAGTTCAGATACTTCCCTCCAGCTACTCTAATACACCATAAACTAGAAAGGGGATATCTATGCATTATGTAAGAATAACCTCCAGGATAACCTCTCAACTCTGTTTGAAATCTCTCAGCCACTGACACTTTGTCTCATTTCTCTCTTCCCCCTTTTGGTCAAGAAGTTTTTCTCAATCCTGTGATGCTGGGTCCCATCTCATCCTGGGATTTCTGTTCCATGTTGCCAGGGAAGTTTACACCCCTGGGAGTCATGTCCCATGTACAGGGGGAGGGCAATGAGTTCACCTGCCATGTTGGCTTAGAGAGGGAGGCCACATCTGAGAAACAAAAGAGGTTCTCAAGGGGTGACTCTTAGGCCTAATTTTAAGTAGGCTTAACTTATCCTTTCAGGAATAAGTTTCATAGGGGTGAACCCGAAGATCGAGGGCTTAGCTTATTGATTTGGTTGTCCCCACTGCTTAGTAGAATATTAGAAATTCTCCATAGGGGGAAGTTGAATATTGCCGCTTTCTCCCCATTCCCCCAAGGGGACTTTGCAAATACTTCTTTATTCACTGCCCAAATCACTCTGGAATTTATCAGGGTATCACACTAACCTGGAAAAAACAACAAAATCTCATGCCCTATTCAAGATTCCATGTACTTATGATGTTAACTAAACTGTCCATATAAGTTGAATTAGGAAATATGCTACCCAAAATATCAATTTTGCACCAAATAAACATCTCTCCCTTTAGTCTCACACAGAAGTTGAAGTTTTAAAACATGAACGAGATCATCCTTTACCCAGTCTTTTGATAAATCTTAGTCCTGTCTCTACTTGAAATCTGATCACTTTTTCAACTACCTAAACAGTTCCTATATGGGGTACTGATGACTTCCACAGCTTCAGAGCTCTAACTCTGAATCTGAGGTGTCACATAAATACTCAAAGTTTCTGAGAAAGACCATGTTATATACAAAAAGCTCAGTATCTCAGAATTAAGAATTAACAGTTATACTTTCTGAATATATGTGACAGCTGTAAGAGCTTACAATCTAGGAGGGCTTTACAATAAGCCCTGACCTGATAACCCATGTTCTCAACTTTAGTTCACTGAATTTTTACATTATAATTAGTTTATATGATTGAGGCATGATAATATTTGTCTTTTTTTCCTAACATTTCATTCAACATACAGCTCTTAAGGTTCATTCACCTAGTTGCAAGCTGTTCTAGTTTGCTAGCTGCCAGAATGCAATATACTAGAAAGAGAATGGCTTTCAAAAGGGGAATTTAATAAGTTGCTAGTTTACAGTTCTAAGGCTGAGAAAATGTCCCAATTAAAATAAGTCTATAGAAATGTCTAATTAAAGGCATTCAGGGAAAGGTATCTTGGTTTAAAAAGGCTGATGAAATTCAAGGTTTCTCTCTCAAGTGAGAAGGCACATGGTGAAACAGTCAGGATTTCTCTCTCGGCTGGAAGGGCACATGGTGAACATGGCGTCATCTATCAGCTTTCCTGCTTTTCTGTTTCATGAAGCTCCCTGGGAGGTGTTTTCCTTCTCCTTTTCCAAAGGTCGCTGGCTGGTGGATTCTCTGCTTCTCGTGGCTATTTCGTTCTCCGGTCTCTCTGAATCTTCCACATTCTCCAAAATGTTTCCTCTTTTACAGGATTCCAGTAAACTAATCAAGACCCACCTGAATCGGGGGAGATGCGTCTCCGCCTAATTCAGTTTAACAGCTGCTCTTGATTGAGTCACATCTCCAGGGAGATGATCTGATTACAGATTCAAACATACAGAGATTAGAGATAGAGATTAGAAGAAATGGCTGGATTTATAAAATGGGATTAGGATTAAAACATGGCTTTTCTAGCATACATACATCCTTTCAAACTGGCACACATGCCTCACAACTTTATTCTTTCTTGTGGCCACTCAGTAGTCCATTGTATGTATGCACCATAGTTCCCCCTTCCATTCCTCAGTCATTGTACTCTTAGACCACCTCCATATGTTGTGGCTCAAGAACACTGCTGCCAGAAACACAGTGTGCAAATGTCCATTCGTGTGCCTACACTCAGTTCCTCCAGGTATACACTCAGCAATGGGGTTTCAGGATCATATGGTACCCCCACCCCTAGCCTCCTGGAAGCACCACACTGCCCTCCAAGGGGCTAGACCTCTCATTTTTCTACAGACAGTGACTAGGTACATCTCTCTCTCTGCATTCTCTCTAGCACTTACTTCTCTCTGTTCATTTTTAAACAGTTTTATTCACACATCGTACAATCCAGCCTGATTGTATAGACATGCCACTCGATGGTCCTTTGAACCACAAATGTGTTTAACTTTGTCGATGTCTAATTGATCTGTTTTTTCTTTTGCTGTTTGTGCTTTTAGTATCTTATCTAAGAAACCATTGCCTAGCCCAGGGTCAACATGTATGCCTATATTTCCTTCTCAGAGTTTAATAATTTCTCTCTTACATTTAGGTCTTTGATCTATTTTGAGCTAATAACTTTAACTTTTTATTTTGAAATACTTTCAAATTACAGGATGCTACTTTTTTTTTTAATGGTGTGATGTAGAGGTACAGCTTCACTCTTTTGTATGCGGGTCTCCTATCGTCCCAGCACTATTTGTTGAACGGGACAACATTTATTATGTTTGACTTTCTGCTGATAATTTGTTGGCTTATATGCTCTCTTTGTTGGCGAAAGGCTATAATTTTCTTTAACTCTCCCAGAAGCATCTTAGAATAAGGTTTTTACAAACCACTAGTGTTCATGAAACTAAATTACCATCTCAGAACAAGCACTTTTTAAAAAATGAAATAGTGCAGAGAAATATCGGATGAATCAAATGTAGTTAGGATAGATATTATTTTTGAAACTTTTGTTTCAGATGTATATCTCTGTGTATGCGTGCACATGCATGTTTGCACTGAGTTGACATGGAAAGCATAATTTCTATATTTGATACAATTTGTTTGGAGAACATTAATCTGAAGTACTGTGTCTCCCTCCCATTAGGTGATAAATGAAAGAGCTATCAAAGGATGCTTTCTTTTGTCTGTAGCCATTCTATCTTCCTAGGAATGTACTTGTTGGATAAAGATAACTCTGGGGGCCCAGATTTCAAGAGTGCAGGTGACCTCACCCTCCAGTTTTAGAGTGTACCCTATTGTGCCTCTTTAGCAGCAGGATTCAACTTGTCCTTGGCCTTTGGCGCTTTCAAGTGAAAATGAAGATAAGAAAATGCTGACTCCCAATGGGGACATTGTCTCTCCTCTGGCTGCTTGTCAAGTATAATTCCAGTTCTAGATAGACAGTCTGACTCACAGTCACTTGGCTTCTTTAGTTTGTAGGGTACGTCTTATCAATCCTCCTGCTCTGGGTATATCTCTCCAACAATAATGACCCTCCCCTAAGAAAAGCAAAGCTTAAATTATTAGATGAACAATGTGGAATTGTTTAAAGTAGACACATCAGTACAAACATATACAGAGATGGTCCCCAAGGAAATATTCAGAAAAATAAGAGATTCAGTTCTATTTAACAAGTGACTTTTGAGAGAACAAAAATAAAAAATGCAATCATTACTAAGTCTGCAGAATATATAACAACTCAATATTTTTGTTAATAAGTATGCTAATGTGTAATCTATAGCATCAGATATAGAAGATTTAAATGCATCGTATATTAGTCTTCCAATAACTAAAATCGCTAAGAATCTTGATTCAGAACTGATATTCAGAAATGAAAGCAAAACATAACTACTATTTGAAGGATTTAATCAGAACATGGAATTTAGTGGGGGGAAAACTATTAGAGAGGTTTAGGGACTTGTCCAAATTTATATATTTCACCAGTTGAGGACAAACCTGAAAGTAGAACCCAATACTTCAGATTCCTCTTGAAGTGCTCCTTCTACTTTACTGTTCTCTCCTATCTTCCTTAAATTCAACTGAAAGTGACATGAGTGAGGTCACAATTATTGAACTATAATTAATTCATCCATTTATCAAAAATGAATTGAGTGCCTACTACATGTCAGGCTCTCTTCGTTGACAAAATCCCTGTCTTCATGAAGCTCACTTTTAGTGGGGGTGACAGAAAATGAGTTATAAATAAAAATTAATAATGAAGGTCTTGCAATGAAAAGCATAGTCGTGGAGAAAAACTTCAGTTCTTTGGTTAATAGGAATTTATGAAAACAGTTACGCTACCTGGATGGAAAATGTAAAACTGAGTGGAGTATGAAAGTCCCAACTTCCAGCTCAAATCATTTTCCTCCATTCCATGTTTAACTGTAGCCAAAGATTGGAAGACATTGAGAAGATTTAGTTTTTCTCTGCCCTGAGGCTACTCTGCATCCTTGAATTGAAGAATTTAAGAAGGGAAATTACATCATAGACCATGGAATGCCTCAGATGAGCTGGAGCCAAACTGCCACTGTTCTAGGTGAGTAGTTAACCATTTTTTAAAATTCAAAAAAGAAAAAGTTTGCAGAAGTATCTTAACAGTAAGGTTTAGAACCTTACAGTAAGGTTCTAAACTGCTCCTAGAAAGTGGGAAATTACTGATTAGAGAGCCTTGGTTACGTAGCACCACTGAGAAAAAGACTTGGAGCAAATTCAAGTGATGCAACAAAATTCCTACACCAAAAGAAACAAGCAAAATCAAGCAAGCAAACAAAAATGGCTTAACAGCTATTCCATCCTGAACAGTTCCAGAAATAAGTTCTTTTGCTACATTTGCCCCATAACCATGTCAGTGGAGTGGAGCTGAAAGGCAGATGAGTGACCTAAGAAACAAGAAGCAGATCAAAAGTTAAAGTAGGAAGATGATGATCACAGAAGCAAAAATCTACTTACCTTTCTACAGAGCTGGAATAACAGAGGAAAGAGTGCTAAGTCTTTTATACTGAATTGGCTAGCACAGATCTTAGAACTGATGGAGAAAGAAATATTCATTCTGGCCCTAAATCCAATGGTATTTGGCTGCATGCACATTACTTACATTTGGTATGTATGAAAATTTTAAATTATAAAGTAGAAATTATATTAACAGTACCTTCCTCAAAGATAGAATGGAGTGATACACATTGATAAGCACACAAATACTCAACACAGTTCCAGGCATGTAGGTAAGCAATCGATAACTTTTACCATTAGCAATCACATCAGCAACACTAATCAAATAGAATCAAGGTTGGATCATTAAAGTCTCTTGAGAGCTATTCTAAGAAGACCTTCTGAAAACCTCCCATAATTCAAAATGTGTATAATTCAAGACAGATTTTTTCCCCTTAATAAATGTAATGCAAGAAATAACAGTCTCTGTGCACATACATCTAGACCTCAGTAGTGTACTTCCTAAACCAAACCTAGTCTTTAATGCACAAAAAACAATTTTTAGTGTGGGAAATTTATGTTGTTTCAAATTATGTGCATGTAATGAGACTGTAATAATATTTTTCATCTCTCACTGTCTCAAATTTGCTAATTCACATCTGTGTGAAATAGAACTGTACTGTTTACCAAAGTCCACCTGCTATCAGAGAGGGATATTAGAACGAAAGAGGGCGGAGTATAGCATAATGTTTCAAGACACATTGTGTGTCTAAATGGAGAGGAAAATAACAGGAACTGCAAATCCTAAAAGGCCCGGAATTTAAATTATTAGAATTACTTTTACAACTGTGAAATCTCTCAAATGATAAATTTTATCTACAAAAAAGCTACACAGGAATATGAAATAATGAAAAACTAGAATCCCCTCTCCCAAGACACTTGTTGTAATGGAAAAGGAGAACACAAAAGGAAGGAGAAAATAAAGTCCTATGAACTGCATGGGGAAAAGTAAAATTTCTAATAAAGATTTGTAATTATGTCTGCAAAATTTGGGTTTACATGCTTTCACATCTGTCTCATGGAGGTAGGCAAAAGCACTTCTTAGGGACCTGAGTTCTAGATTCCACACTTTAAGCTAGACCTATAATAGCATGAATGTCCAAAGATAATTTAGGACAAATGTAGCTTTACTGTGACAATTTTGATGTCACATCTGGAAGAGGGGTTTTTGGTTTTTATTGGGAGGATGGAGTTCTTTCAGTTTACGGTTTAGGCTTAGATCCGCAGCTATGTATATTTCAGTTTTCAAAATGAACCCAAACAGCAGTTGAGTTACATTAATGGGATAAGTTCTTTAAATCCTGACATAATTCAAAACTTGCACAATTCTAGACAGATTATTCCCCCACAAAATGGGTCTAGTTAGCAGTTGAACTATATTAATGGGATAAATTGTTTAAAGCCTCATGTAATTCAAAACTTGTATAGTTCTAGATAGATTATTCCCCCAAGAGAAGCAATATAATGAAGGGAATAACATTCTCAGAGCACATACACCTATAACATTGTAGAACATTTCTTACAGCCAGTTTTTCAACATTTTTAAAAATAAACTTTAAATTTTGAAATAATTTACATTTTCAGAAAAGTAACAATGATAGTATAGAAAGTTTCCATATACCCTACACTGAGTTTCAACTGTTGCTATCATCTTATATTACCACAGTACAGTTGTCAAAATTAAGAAACTCACTTTGGTACTATTTGCTAAACTCAAGACTTTACTTGTATTTCACTAATTTTTCAATTAATTTCCCATATTTTTTCCAGAATCCAGTCCTTTTTAAAATACTTTTAGTTTAGGGAGAATTCAAATTACTTGAAATTTGTGCAAATTAGCATGTTTATATCATGTTGATTCAAATTTGCTAGATTTATGCTAGTATAAAATATAACTACAGTGTTTATCCAAAGATTATGTATAGGGTTTTTTTTTTTTTGCTTTTTGAATGACATAAAATAATAATTTATTTACTATTATAACTATTTTAACAACGTCTGGCAAGAAAGATATAAACCAATGTTTCCTTTCTTTGTTTTTATATTACCTAACTGTTTCCTTCCATAAAGAATGCTAAGTAGTGGGAACAACCAATTCAATAGGCCGAGCCCTCAATCTTGGAGTTCACACCTATGAAATTTATTCCTGCAAAGGAGAAGCTAAGCCTACTTTTAATTATGCCAAAGAGTCACCCCCAGAGAATCTCTTTTGCTGCTCAGATGTGGCCTCTCTCTCTAAGCCAACTTGGCAGGTAAATTCACTGCCCTCCCCTTATATGGGGCATGACTCCCAGGATTGCAAATCTCCCTGGCATTGTGGGAAAGAAATCCCGGAATGAGCCAGGACCCGGCATCAAGGGATTGAGAAAGCCTTCTCAACCAAAAAGGGGAAGAGAGAAATGAGACAAAATAAAGTTTCACTGGCTGAGAGATTTCAGAGTCGAGAGGTTATCCTGGAGGTTATTCTCATGCATTATATAGATATCCCTTTTTAGTTTATGGTGTATTTAAGTGGGTGAAGGGAAGTACCTGAAACTGTTGAACTGTATTCCAGTAGCCTAGATTTTTGAAGACAATTATATAACTATATAGCTTGTACAATGTGATTGTGGAAAAAAAAAAAGAATACTAAGTAGTAAAGTCTTTTATAACATTTTTCAGAGTCTATATCAAAGTATTTCAAATTTATTTCAAGTTATCATGGGCTTTAACACAAGAATGGTGGAAGGATGTAACTTACTTCTGGCCCAAGTCTGTGTTATTCGAATTGGAGTGGGCAGAAATGCAGGGGCTGTACTTTATAGTAGGATTCAACTACTATAAAATGTCATTTGAAGAAAATCACTAGTAAAGTATATCCAGAGAAAATAATCAGAATAATTTAACAAATACTAAAATGAAACAAACCAAGCACCAGATATGATAATGTTATAAAAAGCACTTGCAAAATTATCTAGACAGGCATCTTTTTTTTTTTTACATTAATAGGTTAAATAAATTTCTTTACTGCAAGAACACACAAGCAAAATATGTAGCCATATATATTGCAAAATGGATTTGGACAGATCTCTTAAGGACGAAGCCTGGCAGTAGGGGTGTGTTAGAGCCTATTGATACAAGTTGTGAGAGTTAATTGTGTGTGTCTCTTCCCAAGTCTATTAGTAGGAGTGTTTATATTACAGATATTGGCAAGTCAGGGCTTTTAAAAAATTTTTTCAGAGAGCCAGTTTTCCAAAACATTACCATCTGGAATTCACACAACATCATTTCACTGCATTCTGTTTGTCCTAGCAACTCACAGGGCCAGCCTAGAGTCAATGTGGGAGAAGAAATAGACTCCACCTCTTGATCAGAGGCATAGCAAGGAATTTGTGACCATCTATAATTCACCACAGTCTATCTTTTTGCTACAAATTGTTTACATTCTTTCCACATGCAAAATGTATTCACCCCTCCCAAGATACTCCAAAGTCTCATCCCATGAAATCATCAGGCTCAAAGTCCAGTATTAGATCACCTGCAACATGTGCAGATAGAAGTGGAGTCCCTTTGGATCTGGAGACCTAAGAACTGTTTTGTATTCTTCCCCCACTCTCATGCCAAACATACAATGATAAGGCAGGAGCAGTAAAATAATAAGAGACACTCCCATTCAAGAAGAGGGAGAGCAAGTACATAGGAATTCTGAAGTCTACTTGAACACATGCTGCCTGCCTCCCACTCCTCACTACCAAGACTGGGTGCCACCAGGGGCCGGAACACCCAAGATGACCACCCTCCAAGGTCACTTCATATGACTTCTCTCCACTCAGTAGTTTAATCCAAAATTGTTAAAAGCATGGCAGCTGGTGAAAGCAGAAACTGCCAGGCCTCTTACAGGCAGGGCCCGCAAATGGATCAGCGTCACCACCACTAATGTTGCCAGATTAGGCAAATAAAAATATAGAATGCAGGGAGTGCAAGGGTAGCTCAGTGATAGAAGGGGTGCAAGGGCAATTCAGTGATAGAATCCTCGCCTGCCGTGTGCTGCAATAACGGGATATTCACATGGAAAAACAATGAAATGTGACCTTGCCATAGCATACAAAATCTATATCTATAGAATGTCCAGTTAAATTTTAATTATCAAAAAAACAACAAATACACTTTTAGTATGTGTCCCACTTTTTTTGTTTATCCGAAATAAAATTTAACTTCTGTATTTTATGTAGCAAACTTACTTCCCACCTTCTGAAGGTCAAAGCAATAAAAAAGCCAGCCTACATTCAAGGATGAGGAAAGAGACTTGACCTTTTGATGGGAGGGGTGGCATGCATGCACAAGGAGGGGAGGAATTCATGGTGGCCATCTTTGTAAATTATACCAATTTCAGCAAAAGCATTCAAAATGGGTATCTCACTATAGAGCAAGTGATTCTATTTCTAGGGATTTTTCTAAGCACACTGTTAATGACGTGCCAAAGATTTAGCTATATGGATGTTCACTGTAGAATTGCTTATAAACAGGGGAAAATAGGAAACCACCTAGATTTGCAAAGATAGATGGCAAATCTATCTATACTATTTAGTAAAATAGTAAAAAAAAAATTATTTAGGTTACTAAATTATGGTAAATCCACAAAAAAAGTGCTACTTAACTGTTAAAAGCAATTGCTATAGAGCATCCATGTATTTATTCTTTCTCCTAAAAACTATTTATTGAACTTCTACTATGTGCCAGGTACTGTGTTAGGCCTTAGGGTACAGTGGAGGGCAATGAATGCAGAGCTAATCTCTGGCCTCAGTGATCTTAGAGACTGGAGGGGCAAGACTGATATTAAACAGATAATCACACATCTGACTAATTGGCTATCTTTGAGATAATTTCTCTGGAGGGCAATTGCCCAGGTGCTATGAGAACATTATAAGTGGTAACCTACTAGGGACTGGCTTGGGGAAAGGGATAAGAAATAAAGGTGAAAGCTCCCTGAAAGAGGTGACAATTGGTCTGGGGTTAACCAGGTAAAAGGTGGGGACAGATAGTTGAAGGATTATTAACATTTATTTATTGACATGGAGATGTGATCATAATACATAGTTTGGTATGAGATGTTCATTAGACACCCAAGTGGAGATGACAAACCAGATTCATGTACACAAGTTGAAAGCATGGGAAACATCAGATCTGCATATACACATTCAGGAGTTATCAGCCTATAGTCTGTGGAGTGGACAGTGATAGAAGAAAATCAGGAGACTGCGGGATCATGGAAACCAAGAGAGAGTTTCAACAGGGAGAGAGCAGTCACTTGAGACAAATGCTGTGAAGAGGTTCGTGTAAAATGAAGACAAATGGCCATTGTATTTGGCAACATGGAAGTCACTGGTGATCCTTTTAGAAGTTTCAGGTGTACTGGGAGGACAAAAGCCGAACTGAAATGGATCAAGGAAAGAAAATAGGTAAGTCATTTGAGAATTTTTGCTATAAGGGATGCAGAATTGGGCAGCAGCTAGACAAGAATGGGAGGTCAAGAACAGGTTTTTTACTGATGGAAATGATCTTCCAGAGAGAGAAATCGATAATGCTATTTGCAGAAGGGAATATTCTTGAACAGGTGAGACAGGATGAAATTTATAGCCCAAGTGAGGGGTTAGACACTTTTTGCTTATAGGAGCAAGAGGAAATACAGAGAGAGGTCTCAATTCAGAAGCCTGGGGATATGCTGTGTAGGAAGATGAGAGAGTGCCTGTTTGCTTCTATTTCTCATGAACTATGAATCAAGGCATGGGAGAGTGTATTAGTTAGGGTTCTGTAGAGAAACAGAATCAACAGGAAATACTCGCAAATATAAAATTTATAAGAGTGTCTCACGTTAACTATGGGAAAGCAGAGTCCAAAATCTGCAGGGCAGGCTGTGAAGCTGACGATTCCAATAGAGGGTCTGGATGAACACCACAAGAGAGGTTCACTGATGGAAGCAGGAAGAGAGCCAGTCTCTTCTGAATCCTCCTTAAAAGGCTTCCAGTGATTAGATTAAGGATCACTCATTGAAGAAGACACTCCCCGTGGCTGATTACAAATGGAATCAGCTGTGGATGCAGTGGATGTGATCATGATTTAATTCTATGAAATGTCCTCATCGCAACAGACAGGCCAGCACTTGCCCAACCAGACAAATGGGTACCACCACTTGGCCAAGTTGACACATGAACCTGACTATGACAGAGGGAGAGTGGGAGGGCCGGCAGGAGGGAGGGATATTAGGAACAAACCAGAATAACTCTTCAAGAATATTTTACATTACAGATTGATCACAATAATTTGAAAATAAAAACATATTTAGACTTTTACTTGCCCACAGTTTCTAAAGATCCCAAACAAGAAAATTCTTTTATTCTAACAGAATAAAGGCAAGCCACTATATGACCAATGAGAACAACAGTGCACCAGTCAAGGTGAGTTCACTGAAGGACTTTATTTAAAATCCCAAGGGGAGTTTTGTAATCATATGTTAAAATTCATCAATGTAAATTTAGCAGTCAGGAAAATTCCCAATTCCTGTATGGAGACGACACTTCAAAGTCTTTTCAAAGGCATGCATCCTAGAATTAACAGAGACCCAATGATGTCTGTTTTACTGACTTAACCAATGCATTAATTGTTTATCTCTATTAGAAAGGAGATTACAAAAGGTAGTTGGACAAGCCTATGAAATCTCATGCCTTGCGCAAGGGATTTTGTAGGTTTGTCCAGAGTGATGCCCAGATAAATCCCAGAGCTATTTGAGCAGTGAATAGAAAAGTATTTGCAGAGTCCCCTAGGGGGAACAGTGAGAAAGGGGGAAAATTCAACTTCCCCAGGTGGAGAATCCTTGATATTCTCACAGGCAGTGGGGACAGCCAAAGCAATAGGCTGAGCCTCCAATCTTGGTGTTTGTTCATATGAAACTTAATCCCGCAAAGGAAAGGCTAAGCCTACTTAAAATTAGGCCTAAGAGTCACCCCCTAGAGAACCTCTTCTGTAGCTCAGAAGTGGCCTCTCTCTCAGCTGACACAGCAAGCAAAGTCACTGCCCTCCCCCTCTCTACGTGGGACATGACTCCCAGGGGTGTGGACCTTCCTGGCAAAGTGAGACAGAAATCCTAGAATGAGCTGGAACTCAGCATCAAGAGACTGGGAAAATCTTCTCGACCAAAAGGGGAAAGAGCAAAATGAGACAAAATAAAGTGTCAATGGCTGAGAGATTCCAAACAGAGTTGAGAGGTTATCCCGGAAGTTATTCTTATGCATTAAATAGATATCACTTGTTTAGTTAAGGTGTAATGGAGAGGCTGGAGGGAACTGCCTGAAAATGTGGAGCTGTGCTCCCGTGGCCATGTTTCTTGAAGATAATTTTATGATGATATGTCACAGTGTGACTGTGTGGTTGTAAGAACCTTGTGTCTGATGCTCCTTTTGTCTACCTTATCGATGGAGAAATAAAACATATGGATTAAAAATAAATAAATAATAGGGGGAACAAATGTTAAAATAAATTTAGCAGATTGAAATGCTGGTGATCGGTGAAGGGGAGGGATAAGGGGTATGGTATGTATGAATTTTTTTCTGTTTTCTTTTTATTGCTTTTTCTGAATTGATGCAGATGTTCTAAGAAATGATCATGATGATGAATATACAATTATTGATGATAGTTTGAGTTATTGATTATATAACAAGAACTGAATGATCCTATGATAAGAATGTTTACGTTTGTATATAGTTATGTATCATAAATTAAAAATAAATAAATTAAAAAAAATAAAGGTGGTTGGATGACATATCTACCATGACCAAACAGATGGGACATGCACAGACTCCTGTCAGAGACTACTGTAAACTGCATAAGCTGCTTACATCTACACCAAGGACTGATGCTCCTGGGAGTATTTTTCAGAAGCTATTAGAAAAATGAAATTTGAGTAAAGTTTTTAGGTCATCAGTGCTCTATATTTAGAATGTTTAAACAATCAAAGATCCTAACACTTTGTCACCAAGAGAGAAAGGAAATGGGGTTATCTCCCCTTTTCATTGCTTTTTTCTTTTTCATTGAACACCTGAGAGGTTTCCATGAGGGTACAAATCCCATCCCGAGGCTTAAAAATAGATACTGCATAAAGTTGAAAAATATTTTCAGATGGAGTTAAAATATATTACAATCACTGAGAGTGTAAAAGAAATATTGTTCACAATATATTATAAATTTTTAAAGAGTGAACATTTATTGAGCACTTATGTACAGGCATTACTGTATGTACCTGGGGTATGCATTATCTTAGGTAATCTTCAAAATACTTTTATAATGTAGTTACCATTTTATCTACATGTTGCAGAGGAGGGAACTGTGGTTTGTCAAACTCAATATAATCGAAACCAACTCTTACAAATCCTGCATTCCTGCTCTGTGCCAAGCATATTACTCTGTTCAGAGGATGCAAAATGGATGAGTCCCCAAGTCATAGCCTACTGGAAGTAATGGAAGGGCAAATAGATAAATTGCATTTCAACGCAGAATGTTTTGTGAGAGGATGAACAATCAACTTGGCTTAGGGAGTCAAAACACTTTCACAGAGAAGAAGATTCACAGATCTGAGCTGGATCTTGAAGGATGAGCAGCAGTTTAGAAGAATAGAGGAAGAAACAGGTGTAAAGGTGGACAACTGGGACAAGGTCCTGGCAGCACAGGGAACTGAGAATTCAGTGTAGCTAAAGTAGAAAGTAAAAGAAATAAGGCTGGAGAAATAGGTGGGAGACAGATTGTGAAGGATCTGGTATGCAGCAGAGTTTGGAATTAATTCTGTAACCATCACACGGCATCAGAAACTTGTAAACAGTGAGTGACAAGATTAACTTTGATTTTCAAGAAGATAACCCTGGCACCAGCCTTCAGTGTTTATTGGAGGTTAAAGACTGGAAGCCTAGAGAAACCTGGAGAAAGTTAATGTTCAGGTGCAAAAGGATGAAGGGCACAAAAAAAGGTGGTGATAATGAAAGTAAGAGGAGAACCCACATGCATGAAGTGTTTCTGAGCAAAGATATTAAACTCAAAAATTCAATTGTGTGAAAGTAGAATATGCTACAATGTGTCTATATGCATAGAGTGGATGCTGGTAATGACCAGATGGTGCCAATGGAAGGTTTTCAGCTAACTAAATAACTGTCATGCTGTGACTGCCACCTGGCTTTCAGCTATCATAAGATGCCATCCCAATGTAATCCTGATTTCAGAGACATTAGAATGTGAAGAAAAAATGTGTGATTAGAATGGATAAAATGGAGGCACTTTGTTAAAAATATATCCCTAGACCAACAATTTCGCCCTATTTCTGTCCCACCATCCTCCTCCAAGCCAACATAATTTCTTTTCTTGATTATAACAATAGCCTCCTAACTGGTCTCTCTGCTTTCATCTTTAACCTCTCCTCCTCTCTTCCTGCAAATCTATTCTCAAAAGAGCAACTAGAGTTGGATCAAGGTATTCCATTGCTTCAAATCCCCAATGGCCTCATACCACTAAGGGTATTAGTAGAGACCCATTAATTCTTTCAAAAAAAAAATTTGCTGAGTACCTAGTATGTGACAGGTATTATTCTAAGTGCTGAAAAACAAAGACCAAACCTCTAGCTCTTGGGAAGTCAGAAATTAATAAGTAAGACAAGCAAAACAGAGTTAGATAGAGGTAAGTACTAAGGAAAAAAATTAAGTAGGAAATGAAGATAGGAGAGTAAATGAAAGGATTTAGGGAGTATGGGTTCACATGTCAACTTGGCCAGGCGATGGTGTCCAGTTGTCAGATCAAGCAAGGACTGGCCTATCTGTTGCTGTGAAGACATTTCATGGACTTAAATCATGGGCACATTTGATGGTTCCTCAGAAAATTAAATATAGAACCACCATATGACCTGGCAAGCCTGCTATATACTCCCAAGAATCAAAAGCAGGGACTCGGCTGATACTTGTACACTGATGTATATAGCAGCATTATTCACAATTGCCAAAAGATGAAGGCAACAATGTCAGCTGGGAAGGCACATAATCATGTTGGCTAGCTTCCTCTCCCAGCTTCTTCAAACTGCTTTCCCTGGGACATTTTCCTTCTACATCCCCAAAGATCTCTCACTGTGTGAGCTCTATTAGCACTGAAGCTTTTTCCAAAATGGTTCCCTCTTAAAGGACTCCAGTAAGCCACCTCACCTTGAATGAGTGGAGACACATTTCCATGGAAACCACCTAATCAAAAGTTACCACCCACAACTGGCTAGGTCACATCTCCATGGAAACAACACAAAGATCCCACCCAGCAATATTGAATGAAGATTAAAGACCATGGCTGTCAAACTGGCACATTCCACCTCTGTACTCCCAGAAGACATGTTCTTTCCATATATATTTATTCCACAACAATATCAGAAAGCCTTAAACCATTTCAGTAACAATACAAATACAAAACAAAGTCAGAAACAGTACAAAACTCATCAAAGTCAGCTACAGGCATGTTCTGTCCTAAGGCAAAATTCTCTAGCTCTGGACCTGTAAAACTCAGGACAAGTTATCTGCTGCCAATATATAAAGGAGGGACAGTCATAGGATACATAGTCCTATTTTCATAGGGAGAAATTGGAAGGAATACAGGGGTCACCAGACCCAAACTGTTCTGAAAATCTGCAGGGCAAACTCCATTAGATTTCAAAGTCTGAGAGTTATTTATCCTTGGAGCTTTAGAAAGCAGCAGTCCCACCCTTTCCAAGGGCTTATACAGTGGCCCCGTTCTCTCCAAATGCAACCTTGGGGGACACTGGGGAGACCACCTTTTTCTCAGCTCCATCCTCTCCAAGCTTTGGGACAGCACCCAGGCTCTCTGCCATCTCTAGGGCACATGCTCACTCTATCCAGAATGATGGGGTGACAGCCAGACTCTCCCCAATCTCCAAGGAATGTATTCTACCCTCTCCAAGTGTTGATATTCTCTGTAGTAAGGCGGGATCATAACCATCAGACAATAGGACTTCCCACAAATCCTTCCTGGATAACTCCATCTCCAATCCTGGCTTCCTCTGAAATGGCTGACTGCTTTCATGCTTGATTAAATCCTCTCATGAGGCCCTAGTCTCTGGGATCTCCCTTTCTGGAAGCCCAGAATTTTCCAGACCATCAACTTCTGGTTTCTTTACATCCAAGAGTTCAGTTCTCAGCTTATCTCTTTCCTGTCACATTTCACTATAAGCTATAAGGAGAAACCAGGCTGCATTTTCTACATTTAATTTGGAAATCTCTTTTAAATATCCAAGTTCATGGCTTCTAAAGTCTGCCTTCCATCCATATCCAGTAGTCAATTTTGCTTATTTTCTGCCACTTCAAAGCAAGGATCACCTTACTTCCAGTTTGCAATAACACATGCTTCATTTCTATGTTCTTATCAGAAATATCTTCAGAGTCCACATTTCTACCAACAGTCTCTTCAAAGCATTCTAGGCCTTTTCTATCAAGCTCCTTACAACTCTTCCAAAATCTTCCCTTTATCTGTTTAAAAAGCCATTGCAACATGTTTGGTACTTGCAAGCCACAACAGCACCCCACTTCTCTGATACCAAAATCTGTGTTAGTTTGTTAATGCTGCCATAATGCAATATACCAGAAACTAAATGATTTTTAAAAAGGGAATTTATTAAGTTGCAAGTTTACAATTTGAAGGCTATAAAAATGTCCGAACTAAGGCATCCAGAAAAAGTTACCTTGGTTCAAGAAAGGCTGATGGGTCCAGAATACCTCTCTGTCAGCTGGGACTCTGCTAGCACTAAACCTTTCCCCAAAATGATCCCCTCTTAAAGAACTCTAGTAAGCAACCCCTCCTTGAATTGGTAAAGACACATCTCATGGAAACCACTTAACCAAAAAGTCCCACCCACAATATTGAATGAGGATTAAAGAACATGGCTCTTCTTAGGTACATGACAATTTCAAATCAGCACACAGCCTAAATGGCCATCAATAGACAAATGGATAAACAAAATGTACTAAACATGTGCAATTGAAATTCAGCCATAAAAAGGGATGAAGTTCTGATATATGCAACAACATGGATGAACCTTGAGGATATCATGTTGAGTGAGATAAGTGAGACACAAAGGACAAATATTGTATAGTCTCACTGATATGAAATAATTAGAATAAGCAAATTAATAGGGTCAGAATCTAGAATCTAGATTACCAGGGGACAAGGTAGGGGTAGGGAATAGGGACTTAAGGCTTAAAATATACAAAGTTTCTATTTGGGATGATAGAAAAGTTTTGGTAGTGGATGGTGGTGATGTTAGCACAACATTGTGAATGCACTTAATAGCAGAGAGAGAGAGAGAAAGAGATAGGGCTGTTCTTTGAAGTAGACCCGACCCTTTATGGACCATGAACAGATACATCTCCCTGTGTCACTTGAAGGCAAATCTGGAGCCAATGAACAGAATTTGCACATCCACCACATTTCCGTCATGTTAGTCAGAATGTCTGAATTCCCCAAATCAGGGATTGCAATCTTTCAGAATTAGGGACCACCTAGGGTGATGCTCTCATCCTGTCCTCATTTGTCCAGAACTTTCCTAGTCTTAGCACTGAGAGTTCCATGCCCTGGGAACCCCTTAGTGCCAGACAAACTGGGATGGTGAATCCCCCTATGGCCACCAGATACAGCAAATGGACCATGGGGAGCAGCTATTTTTAGTGTTTTTCATAATCAAAAGGCCATGGTAGACAGAGACTATTATCATCCTTTCTGCCACAGAAAATTGACTCTTTTCCCCTTGGGTCTTAAGGCTCACCACTATCTTTACCCACCTTAGAAGACCAGAAACCTTCCAGACAACAAATCATAATTCAGGCCAGAAAGCCTGGGAAACACATCCTACTGATGGGACTCCATTTCACTCAAATATTTCTAGACCTCAAATTTTATTGTATATATAGAATGTTTGCCAATAGGCAGAGATCAAATAAATAATATATGCTCACCTGACATTAAAACTATTGATAATAATTGTTCATTAATGAGGGAAACTTTCAAACACTATGTGTCTCTCTGGCTTTAAAAAATTACCTAGAAGTTTATCATAGCTCTCTGAAACATCCTCCTAATAAAATTTACAAAGTATACCCTAACTGAAAGCTGACCTATCAGAATAAGGAAATATTACATTAAAGGCTTATCGTTTTATCCATCAAAACAAAATTATCTGTATTCTCCAGGGGAGAAATAGCATCCATTCATTATCGTTACTAAAGTTTAAGAAATATATATTAATTTCTTTTGCAAAGAGAAACTTTAATGCTTTTATTTGGAAAATCTCAGAAAACACAACCTGCTGGAAATAGGTCCAAAATACATTTTTCCAGAAATTGTATTCAAGCTTCCACATAGTAAGCAATAAACTGTAAATAAAGTAAACAAATAGTAATGGAAAAGCTTTATGCAAAAGAAAAAGTAAATTCAAAAGTAGTACCAATAAGGCAGGCCTACCCTGACTGTTTCTTAGCTTCTGGGTAGTTCATCCAAGTAATGTCTTAGGATCAGTTGAAGCAGAGCGATTTACAGAAAGAAAATAATTCGAATTTTTTTTTCTAAGATTCATGCAAAGAAGATAATTATAATTCAAGATGTAATGCCAGACTCTTCCTCTTCACATGATGAGCTTGTGGTTTCTTAGCTGTTACACATAAGAAAGGCATTTGACCAAAAGTGAGTCAATTTGCTACGTAGCTTATAAATATATTAAATGGAGAAGGGAGAACCACCCCCCTTTCTTCCTACTTCCTTATATCCTCCCTCCATCCCTTCCCTTTTTTCTATCTCTCTATCTTGACTCTGTATAAAATGTGTATGTGTTTCTGTGTTTCTGTTTTACAACTTGGCAGAGGCCAAAGGCATTTTGTTGCTTTAGAAGTCAAACACATGTTTGTTACTCAATTGATAAATCCCACATGACAATCATAAGATTGGTTGTTTGTTCCAGGATATCACAACACTGTACTTCTCCTGCTTAAAATTGCTCAGCTTCACTGGTATCCCATTTCCACAGCACTATACTTCTTTGTGATGAACTTGAAACCAGATTCTATACTATGTCTAGAATGAAACTTACAAGATCTTGGATTTAAATGCATAATGTTAAACATCATTCACTTGGTAAGGGAGAGAGGTAGCAGCTGAGGAAGGCAAATAGGGGAAAGGATTTGCTTCCATCATCAGTTACTAAACTCCCTGAGGCTGCTATGCCCAGAACCTCTTTCTATCATTAAGTCAACATAATAAGACTTTCTCTGTTCCTTCCATATCTCTCTATCCAGGTTATCCTTCAGGGATTCTCTCTCCTTCCGTTATATTCTTAGAGCTCAGATAAACTGATAAGCACCCAGATGTGGTTTTATTTGATGAAGCTCCTCACAATTTCAGAAACAATGCAGAGTCTAGCTTTCCCTGGAGCCATTTGGCCCTGCACTCTCCAATTCCCAGGATAGATGTCACATTGCATGAATTGAGTATCTACAATGCTGGCCATTTAAAAAAAAATAAATTGACATGAAGGATGGCCCCTGTAGGTTCCATTGACTTTTACTCTTGGGTTTAAGGAGGTCAACATTCCATTGTTTCAGTGGGAACTCTTTCCACCAAGCGGAGAGAACGTTCTCTCTTTAGGAATTCTTCTCTGGTGTCCTGCTTTATTTAATTGGTGAATGGGAAGAAGGAACTGAGCATGCTCAACTTAGTTTTTGTCTGATTGCTCTTTCTCAGACCTCCCTTTCCTCAGGAAGATCTCCTCGGTTTCTCTACCAGTTAAAATTTCATTGTCAGGATCTAGCCTTGTCATGGGGACACCTGAAGTTTGGGATAGTCAATTCAGAAGGGGGGTTATTAGCAAACCTGATTTTGGCTAACTTCTACATTTCATTCTCCAAACTGGCCCATTCAGAAACAGAACTGAGGATTTTGTTCTCTAACTGCCTGATTCCCTATGTCCACTTCTCAGCTAGTTCTGAAGTCAGGGAGCTGAAAGGAAGCTATCACTTAGTCCATCAGTCAGAACAGGCTGGGTTATTCTATAGAAACAGAGAACCCCAATCCCAGCAGCTAAAACAACAAAATTTATTTCCTGCTTGTGTTACATGTCCATTAGGGGTCTAGTTGACTACTTTGATTAATTGCCACACAGTGGGAATTTAGTATTTTTAAAAAACCGATTCAAATTTTAGCACCTCTGAATAGGACTAAAATAGGTCAACCATCAAATTTCAGATTTGAATCCTGTGATGTAACTACAAGGATTGTGCCTGAGCAGTGTTTTCAAAGTTAACTCTTTCCATTGAGGGGCCATATTTATAATGAATAACAAAAAGAAATATCATCTACAACTGAATGGGCCTTTTCATAGCCCCCTGATTTGCTGAGACTTATTTTCAGAAATACTTAATTCAGAGCTTTCCTTTCAGGGTGTTGGCACTTTCCATTTTTGGATATGAGTTATACTAGACCGACCTCTATTATTTCTGGATTACATGTCAGCAATGGAAAATGAATGGAGTGCTTTGAAGGGGAAAAATTGTTACCAGCAAGATGAATAGACTGATTGTACCAGGTTACTAAAAGTAGGGGCTGAGGAAAGATTGTTGGTTTGCTTTTCCGGGAAGCGTATCTTCTTGGATATTCTTCAGAGTCTTGATAAATTCCTCAGCAGCAGGCGGGAGGCAGTTCTAATGATACCACACTTTCTCCTGGCACTCAGTTTCTTGGGCTGAGAAAACCCACACTGGCTTCAAAGGGAGGCCTTTTTTTTTTCTATGTGCTTTTCAAATATAAATACTGCTTTGAATGCTCAGATTTCAGGCATTTGGAAAAGAGTCAACAGCCAGCCAAATGTACATATTTATTGCTTTTGCCACAGGATGGCATGATGGTTAGGTTCACGTATCAACTTGACCAGGTGATGGTGCCCGGTTGTCTGGTCAAGCAAGCACAGGCCTAATAATTTCTGCAAGGACATTTCATGGACCTAAATCATCAGTCAGTTGATTACATCTATGGCTGATTATATCTATGATCAGCTAAGGGGAGTGTCTCCTGCAATGCGAGATGCTAATCCAATCAATTGAAGGTTTTTAGGGGAGAGGTGATGATTTCAGCATCAGAAAAGAGAACTTTCATCTCTAATTCAGCTAACCAGCCAGCCTCTCCTGAAGAATTCATTGAACACCTTCACCAGATTTGCCAGTTTGCAGCCTGACATATGGAATTTGAACTTGTGCCTCCCCGTAGTCACTTGACACTTTTATAACATTTCATACTATTTGCAGATATTGCCTGTTGGTCCTGTTTCCCTAGAGAACCCTGACTACTACAGATGGAGAAATATTTTTTCCCCTCAATCAGTAAGTGCTATTATCCATTCAACAAATGTGTGATATATGTACCTACTATGTGCCAGATACTGTGTGCTTATGATGTAAAAATGATCAAGACTGATATAGCCCCTCATCTAGCAGAGCTCTCATGTAGGGGTCATCTAGAAGGGTAAATAGTTTAAAGGTCAGTGTGAGAAATGCCATGTTGAGGACACACAGGATGCTATGGAAATCATATAGTAAGGGCAAGCAGGGAAGCCTTCCTGAAAGAAGTGGGTCGTAATTGTAATCTCAGTATAGGTCTTAACAGTATAGATCTTAACAAGGGAAGAGAGACTGAGCAAAGGCCCTGATGTTGGAGGAAACAGCCTATTTGAAGGACTGAGAATAGAAAGTGTGTGTGTAGATGAGCCCAGAGAGGCATGTTTTGTAGGGACTAGTTGGATAGAAAGTGATAAGACATGAGGTTAAAGGAATGAGCAAGCGATGAGTCATGGAAAGTCTAGCAAGTCACGTTTGGAAGCGTTATCTCTATCCCCAGGGAAGGTCATTGAATTTTTTTTAACAGTCAAGATGCATGATCAGAAAGTCACTCTGATTATTGTGTTGAAATGGATTGGAAGAGGCAAAGTCTAGAGATTGGAAGACCAATGGGGGGCTATGTAGGCATCCAGGTTAGAGAAGATGGTAGGCTGTGTTTATGGACTGGCAGTGGAATGCAGAAGATAGATAGATGTGATGTGGATGATGAATGAAAGGGAGGGTGGTAGACTGAATCATACTCCCTCAGTAAAAGACGTGTTCTTAATCTTAATTAATGCCACTGTGAGGGGTGAACCTATTTGTAAATAGGACTCTTTGAGGATATATTATCAGTCAAGGTATGGACTCATCTGTGAATAGGATCTTCAAAGATCCTATATATGTGGCAGATTAAGATTAAGATTGAGGGTGGGATAAGTACATGGAATCTTGAATAAGGGAGTGAAATTTTGTTGGTTTGTCCAGGTTAGTGTGATGCCTCGACATATCCCAGAGTAATTTGGGCAGTGAATACGGGAGTATTTCTAAAGTCCCTTTGGGGGACTGAGGAGAAAGGAGGAAATATTCAACTTCCCCAATGGGGAATTCCTGATATTCTCACAAAAAGTGGGGACAACCAATTTAATAGGCCAAGCCCTCAATCTTGGGGCTTGTCTATAAGAAACTTATTCCTGGAAAGAATAGGCTAAGCCTACTTAAAAGTATGCCTAACAGTCTTGTTGCTCAGATGTGGCCTCTGTCTCTCTCTCTCTCTAAGCCAACTTGAAGGGTAAACTCACTGCCCTCCCCCCCTACATAGGACATGATTACTAGGGGTGTAAATCTCCCTGGCAACACGGGACAAAAATCCCAGGTGAGTTAGGACCCAGCATCAAAGGATTGAGAAAGACTTCTTCACCAAAAGGGGAAAGAGAGAAAGGAGACAAAAATAAAATTTCAGTGGCTGGGAGATGTCAGACAGAGTTGAGAGGTTATCCTGCAGGTCATTCTTCTGCATTACATAGATGTCCCTTTATAGTTTATGGTGTAAAGGAGTGGCTAGAGGGAAGTACCTGAAACTGTTGAGGTATGTTCCAGTAGCCTTGATTCTTAAAGATGATTTTATAAAAATATAACTTTTACAATGTGACTGTGTCATTGTGAAAACCTTGTGTCTGATGCTCTTTTTATCCAGGGTATGGACAGTTAAGGAAAAAAAAAATAGACAAAAAATAAATACTAGTGGTCAATGAGAGGGTTGGGTAAGGGGTATAGTATGTATGAGTTTTTTCTTTTTTCTTTTTATTTCTTTTTCTGGAGTGAAGCAAATGTTCTAAAAAATGATCCTGGTGATGAATACACAACTATGTGATGATATTGTGAGCCTTTGATTGTATACCATGTATGGAGTGTATATGTGTGAAGATCTAGCAAGAAAAATATTATGTATATAAAAAAGACTAAGGATTACCTTAGTCTGTATTGTTGGAGGCTTGATAAATAAAAATCAGCAGAAACTGGAAAAGCATACATAAAGAGATTAAGAGATCATTGTGTAACAGGAGGCAGAGATGCAAGCCAAGCAACCCCAAGGATTGTGCCAGACAAGCCTCAGAACACTATAGACCTCAATAAGAAAGCATGACCTTACTGATATCTTGATTTTGGGACCCAGATTCTGGCCTCTAAAACCATGATCCAATAAATTATTGGTGTTTGAGCCAACACACTGTGTGGTATTTGTTCTAGCTCCCCTGGAAAACTAAGATAGGGAGAAAGCCAGGATAACACTGAGATTGGTCAAGCTTCTGGCCTGGACACTAGATTGGTTTTGGGATTATTTATTGAGACAGGTGGAAGGTGAAAGAGAAGATTTGGGAGTGAAGATCTTGATTTCAATTTGGTACATGTTGATGTACATGGTATGTAGAAGTGCAGTCTATGGCCACTGGCATCCTGTGGTCTATCATTGAGGTTACCTGCAGACAGCTCCCATCTGGGTAACAGCTTCTACATCTATCTGCCAGAGGTAACTTCCTGGCCACTAGAGTGAGCTGGGCTGCAAGGCACATATAAATCACCAGTGAGGGGCTGGAATTGTAAAAATACACTAGCTTGCTAGCTTGGCAATTGAACAATTCTGAGATTGTTCCATACAATGTCTTGGAGAGTCCCCAGTGAGGTTGGACCCCAGTTGCCAACAGCAATAATCTGTGTGACAACACACTATATTGGCATTCCTTCTTCCCTATCTCACTTCCCATTCACTTAAAATGCTTCTTGGTTTCCCTGGCAACATGGGATATGACTCCCAGAGATGAGCCTGGTCCTGGCACCGTGGGATCGACAATGCCTTCCCAACCAAAAGAAGGAAAATAATTGTAACAAATAAGGTATCAGTGGTTCAGAGAGTTGAAGTAGAGTCAAGAGGCTATTCTGGAGGTTACTCTTATGCAAGATTCAGCTAGTTATTGCTGTTTATCATGGCTTGCCAAATCCCAATCAAAACCATTCCTGCCAACCCTAAAGAACACCTAGAGCTTCATCTGAGAGTCTACAAAGATTCCATGCTCTATGATCACTTTCCAGAAACCTGCAACCTCCAAATTGGTTCTTAGGCACAATAAGCCCTGAAACTCAGGGAGCCAGCCTCTCCAGAACATCAACTAGTTCCACCCCCTTATCCCATGTTATTGACAGTCCTTTCCAACATGAAAAAGTTAGAATTGGCATAGCCCAAATACCCCTAAAGTTTGGGAGAAAGATCAAAGGAGAAAGTGGAGTTATAACAGAGAAGATAGGATTTAACAAATGACTATGACTGCTGAATCATTATATTGACGTTTCTTTTAGTCTCCAGTATCTTGGAGCAGCCATCAGGAAAAACCTAAAATTTTTTTATTTTATTGTGGAATTGTGGAACTGTGACACATAACAGACTCTGAAATCTATTCTATAGCTAATTGTTGCAGTGTACTTCGAGATGCATTGCTTTTTGTATATATGTTAATTTTCACAATTAAAAAAAATGCTTCCCTAGTTTGCTATTATTTTGATAAAGATCTGACAATGAATTCTTTTAGCTGCATTATACTTTTTGTTCTCTTCCTTTATATCTAATTGTAAATTGAGCATTAAGGGAATGCAGTGTTGTAACTGTAGAGATCTATTGAGGTCTGTTGCCATTTTTGTCTCTTAGGATATTTTTGTTCTCAAGAAAAACAAGAATGCATTTTTCCTCCTGATTGAGTTGGTGTCATATATTCTTGTTTATCACAATACTCATGACTTTGGGACTTTGAATTGGTAAAGATTCATGAAAAAGCATGTTACTTTCTGTGTGATCTGAACCACATAAAAATGTATGCTTAGTTTTGTGTATGCATATAAAGGACCTAGAAGGGTATATCAAAAAAAAAAAAAAAAAAAAAAAGGCTTGCTGGGATCACCTCCTCTGAAATCAACTACTTGGATCCAAATCCAAGTACTGGAGTCTACTTGTAGGAAGCCCAAACAAAGCAAGGTGGTTATGAAACAACCAAGTGAAGATTCCAGAAGGCAAAATAGATATAAGGGTCTGAAACTTTTCAGAGCAAAGTTTGGGCTGGAGGCATAAATTTGAAACCCATTGATATATGTTTTCTAGCTGAGGCTGTAGACATACGTGCTAAAGAATGTGTAGAAGAAGAGAAGAGGGTCTGGGAATGACTAATCATAATTACTAAATGTAGGGGACAGGCAGAGGAAGAGTTGTTTTCAAATGAGACTGAAAATGATAAGCCAGAGAAGTGGGAAGACAGCAGGCAGAATGTAGAGCCACAAAGTCCAGGGATGGGTGAGAGAAACTCAGGACAGAGGGGTAAAAAGTATCAATGCTGAATTTTCAGAGATCAAATAAGACAAAAACTAAACATGGTCACTGGATTTAGCCGCAAGGATGTAAGACATGACCTTGGGGGACACAACTTCAGCAAAACATGAAAAGTCAGGCTTCTAGGTGAAGGCATGAATGAGAAGAAAGAAAGTTTTGGCTGACACTGTAGACAATCCTCCCAAGAAGTTAAGTATGAAGGGAAAAATAACAATAGAGCAGTAATTAGAAATGGATATGGGGAAGAGGAGGGATTGCTTTTTATTTTTATCTTTTAAGGTGGGAGAGATTGAGCTGTTTGAGTTCTGTTGCCTTCTTCTCCACAGATACTTAGAGTTTCATCACTTTTAAGATTCAACAACTATAAACCGTTGGTCTACTACTTGCCAACATTGTTGTCAGACCTGAGGTTGTAGTGTTGAATAAAGCATTCTAATAGAAGAGATAAACACCAAACTGATGTCTGCACAGATAATCTGATAATTAGAACTATGAAAATTAACTTGAATGGCAAGTAAAACTGCAAGAACCTATTTCAGAAAGTTACACCTAACAAGTGAAGTCAGGAGAAATCTTCCCACCAAAAGTGATGGGAAAGCTAAAATCTCAAGAATAGATAAATGGTAATTAAGCAAAGGTATTTGGTGATGGTAGAGTGGGGTGGGATAAGGTGGATACTCAGCTAGACGGATAAGAGTGTGTGAAACCTGAAGTTTCATGAATAGAGAGAAGCATGGCTAGAAGGCCAGTAAAGATGGAATTTAGTAAGTTATAGAGAGGTGGTCAAGGCACAGGGCTGGAGAATTGGCTGTGCAAAGGCCCATCTTGAATGTCTCTTCATCCTTGAAACTTTCCTAATATCCACTTAGAAGTTCGATTAGCCACCTTAACTCTATCTGAAACATTAATTTCCCACTCGTCATATAATATATCATATTCACAGGTTCTGGGGATTAGGACTTGGACATCTTTGGGGGCCATGATTCCACCTACCACACCAAGTTTAAGGACTATTGAAAAAGCAAGGCAGCAGGGCAGCAAAAGATACTCTAGCGGGTGGGCCATGGTGGCTCAGTGGCAGAGTTCTCGCCTGCCATGCGGGAGACCCAGGTTTGATTCCCAGTGCCTGCCCATGAAAAAAAAAAACATAATCTAGCAACACTTTACTTTCTCACAGAGAGCCTTTGCTGAAACTATTGTGTTGTGTCAACAGTGTCTAGAACTAACCTTTCTAACTTGTTTGGTCTTCTTGTACATGACACATTGTTGCCCAATAAAATGATTTGGCCTGAAAGCAAGCGTGATGATTTTTAGGTTTTTTAATTCATAATTTATCTAAGAAACAAAGAACTGAAATTTTCAAGCCAGACAGTAAACATAGTATGTGCTAGGAAAAAGTCACATGACTTTTCTCCCAGTTTTCCTGAAAATGAAAAGACAACAGCTCAAAGTCGTGACCACCTGAAGGTTCACAGAGCATACAGTTGATATTCATTAATGATTCTTTTCAGAAAAGTCCAGCTCTTAAATTTCTATATTAGTACTATCAGCTTAACAAGCTCTAGTCTCCTCTGATTTTGGAGGGGAGGGAGAGGAAAGGAAGGGGAGCAGAAAGGTAGATGTCATAAATGTGCACAAGGATGCTGGTGCACGAGGAGGGTGGCTCCATTATCTAGCCATCCAACCACTAGTGCAAAGTAGCAGCTCACGGAGGGGCCACAGCCCAGACTGCAGGCCTGATCTGTGCAGATACAGGTGCTGCCTGAGATTGCTCAATGGCCCCAGCAAACCCAACCACCCCCAGCTGTAAGAACATTTTTAAGCCATTAGTATCTGTGTTGGTTTGAAGCTGCTTTGTACCCCCAGAAAAGCCATGTCCTGTAATCCTCATTCAATATCGCTGGGTGGAATCTTATTTTTTTAAATGTATTTTTAAAAAAATTTTATTAATAAAACCAATCAACATACAACACGAACATTCTTAATTTATGAACATTCCATGATCATTTCTCAGAACATTTACATCACTCCAGAAAAAGAGAAAGGAAAAACTCATACATACTGTTCTAGTTTGCTAGCTGTCAGAATGCAATATACCAGAAACAGGGTGGCTTTTAAAAAGGGAAATTTAATGAGTCGCTAGTTTACAGTTCTAAGGCTGAGAAAATGTCCCAATTAAAACAAGTCTATAGCAATGTCCAATCTAAGGCATCCAGGGAAAGATACCTTGGTTCAAGAAGGCTGATGAAGTTCAGGGTTTCTCTCTCAAGTGGAAGGGCACATGGCAAACACAGTCAGATTTTCTCTCTCATCTGGAAAGGCACATGGTGAACCCGTCATTATCTGCTAGCTTCTTCTCCTGGCTTCCTGTTTTATGAAGCTCCCTAGGAGGCATTTTCCTTCTTCTTTTCCAAAGCGCTGCCAGATGGACTCTCTGCTTCATGGTGCTGCAGCATTCTCTGCTCTCTCTGAATCTCTTATTCTCGAAAATGTTTCCTCTTATAGGACTTCAGAAACTCATCAAGACCCACCCAAATGGGTGGACACACCCCTCCACCTGATCCAGCTTAACAACCACTCTTGATTAAATCACATCTCCTGGGACATGATCCAATCACAGTTTCAAACATACAATACCGAATAGGGATCAGAAGAAATGGCCACCCCCACAAAATGGGATTAGGATTAAAACATGGCTTTTCTAGGGTACATACATCATTCCAAACCAGCACACATACCATACCCCTTATCCCACCCTCTCATTGATCACTAGTATTTCCCTCCATCCAATTTATTTTAACATTTGTTCCCCCATTATTTATTTATTTTTAATCCGTAGTTTTTACTCATCTGTCCATACCGTAGATAAAAGAAGCATCAGAACAAGGTTTTCACAACCACACAGTCACTTTGCAAAAGCTATATCATTATACAATCATCTTTGTTCCAGTAGCTACTGGAACAAAGCTTTACATTTTCAGGCACTTCCCTATAGCCTCTCTAATACACCTTAAACTCAAAAGGAGTTATCTATATATAATGCATAAGCATAATTTCCAGGATAACCTCTCGACTCTATTTGAAATGTCAGTTTGAAATTGACCCTTTATTTTGTCTCATTTCTCTCTTCCCCCTTTCAGTTGAGAACGTTTTCTCAATCCCTTCATGCTGAGTCCCAGCTTATTCTAGGATTTCTGTCCTACACTACCAGGGAGGTTTACACCCCTGAGAGTCATGTCTGGGGGAATCTTTTTTATTGTTTCCATGGATATGTGACTCACCCAATTGTGGGTGGTAACTTTTGATTAGATGGTTTCCTGGAGATGAGTCTCAACCCATTCAAGGTAGGGTTACTTACTGGAGTCCTTTAAGAGGGAACCATTTCGGAAAACACTTTAGAGCCACCAAAACCTACAGAGCTGCTGAACGGACAGAGCTCTGGGGAAGCCATTGAAGAAACCTGCACAGAAAGCTAGCTGACATTGCCATGTGCCTCCCCAGCTGAGAGAGAAACCTTGACGTCACTGGCCTTCTTGAGCCAGGGTATCTTTCTCTGGATGCCTTAATTTGGACATTTTTATAGCCTGGCCTTAATTTGGACATTTTCACGGTCTTAGAACTGTAAACTTGCAACTTAATAAATTCTTCTTTTTAACATTCACTCTGTTTCAGGTATATTGCATTCTCGCAGCTTGAAACTAAGACAACATTTAAATAAAGAAGTCCCAGAAAGTCACTAACATCTCCTCAATCATTAACTGATCAAATTAACTGCCAGATCAGGAAAGGCCTCAAGGGAATGGGACACCAGACTTTCAGGTCTAGTGGCCAATCTCACCAGGGTATGTTGTTGGTTAAACCAGGCAGATTAAAGGACTGGACACCCGATTTAAACATTCTGATGGTGTTTCTCACCAATTCATGTTCAGAGACATGAAAATGACTTTAACATGAAAATAGTTCGCACTTCATATTAAGTATCAGATGTGGTACTGAGGTAGAATTAGAATTAGGGTGACTGGCTGAGCAAACGGCAAATTCCCAGAAGTGGTCAGCTCTCAAGGAAGAAGATATACCCAAGAAGAATAGCAATAAACAGCACCTGGGGGCCAAACAACCCCCACCTAAGTGAGTCATCTACCATCAGGCATCCACGGATGAGGAAGAGAGGGAGGGTAATAAAACAGCTAATAAAAATTACAGAAGGAGTGAAAATCTATGAAAACAGATTGCCCCACCATGTTGGGGCCTCTTGCCTTTCATCTCTCTTTTCTAGTGAGAGTGCCCTGACACTGTGTCCGTCTCACATGCATATCTAATAAACATTCTATCTGCTTACTCTGTGCTGTGCTGTGCCCTTGAGTTCTTTTTTGTAGCATAACCAAGAACCTAAGAAGTTGAATCCCGCAACAATACTAGGGGTCCTATATGCATTTTAACATTTAATGTTATCACGAGTTTCATAAATTAATCCCAGCACATAAAATAATCCACAATAATCAGGAAGGAAATGGAGGTCAGAGAAGTCCAGTTATTTACTTAAGTTCCCACAGTGGACATATTTCAGGGCTGGGATTCAAATTCAAGATTTTTTACTTCAGAGCCCTCCTTCTCAACCAGGAAGTACTTTTTACTGCCTTCTCTATAGGATGGTTTATTTTTGCAAAAGAAGGATGTCCAAACCATTAGCCCTATCTCTCCTGTGATAGACTGACTAGTGAATGCCAATTTAGACACATGTTTACCTGTGGGTGTGAACCCAATATGAATAGAATCTCTTGCAGATGTTATTTTGGGTTAAGTTGTGGTCCAACTGAATGAGGGTGGGCCTTAATCAAGATTACTGGAGGCCTTTTAAAGAGAACTGGGAAGTAACAGAAGCTAGAATACAGAAGACATTGCCATGTGATAGGAGGCAGACAAACAAGGCAAGGAACCCCTAAGATTGCCAGCAGCCAGTACCAGAATGCCACGATCTTTGGAGAGAAAGCAAGTATTGACAATATCATGATTTTGGACTTCTAATCTCAAAACCATGATCAAATAAATTTCCATTGCTTATGCCAATCCACTGTGTGGTATTTATGACAGCAGTCTGGCAAAATAAAGCATTGCCCTTATGACAATAGCTTTTTCTGGGTTTATTTGGGACAAAATCTGGGACAATTATATAAATTAAATAGGGCTGTGACAAGAATATAAGCAATGGAAATACATAAATGAAAGATAAGTACTTTGTTCCATTTTGAATCTCAAAGAAGACAATTAACCTTTGACTGCTTTCATGAGATGTGGGGAGAACATGTACTATTTCATTTCAATAAATACTTATTTATTGTTACTTTCAGGAATAAATTTGGCATCTTTCAGGAATAAATTTGGCATATTTCACACCCTGTCCTCAGGAAGGCTATTTGACTTGATTTTCCTCTCTGCCACGGAAAGACATGAAGTTGCTAAGCCAGTGTAGGGAAAGTAACTTGTGCTAGAATTGCTTTACCAGAGCTGATGTTGTCCTAAAATTTCTGGTTCTTTTTTTTATCTTGGGGGGTGGTGCGATGCATGGTCCGGGTCTCCTGCATGAAAGGTGGGCATTCTAACCACTGAACTACCTGTGTAATCCCCCCTGGTTCATTTTTGCTGAATCATCCTCATACCAGCACATAGGGTGTGTTGTGGCATTGAACCATAAAATTGTGTTGTTCAAAGCTCCTAGAGCTAATGAATTTGGCATACTGAAGGAGCTCAACACCAAAATATCAGCGGTGTTTCTGTGCACAAGTAATGAACAATTGGAGGAATAAATCAAGATAAATGTTCCATTCACAATAGCAACTAAAAGAATAAAAAAATCTAGGAATAAATCTAACCAAGGATGAAAAGCCTTGTACACAGAAAACTACAAAACATTGCTAAAAGAAATCAAAGAAGACCTAAATAAATGGAAGAACATTTCATATTTATGGATTGGAAAATTATATATCATTTAAATGTTCACACAACTCAAAGCAATTTATAGATTCAATGCATTCCAATAACCTTCTTGGCAGAAATATAAAAGCCAATCATCACACATATATGGAAAGGTAAGGGGCCCCAAATAGCTAAAGCCACCTGAAAAAAGAAGAATGAAATTAAGGGACTCACACTTCCCAATCTTAAAGCTTATTACAAAGCCATAATAATCAAAACAGTGTGATACTGGCACCAGGACAGACATATAGACCAGTGGAATAAAACTGAAAGCTCAGAAATCAACCCACACATTACAGCCAATTGATTTTTTACAAGATGGCAAAGACTACTCATTCAGGGAAGAATATTCCCTTCAACAAATGGTGCTTGGAAAACTGAATCTCCATTTGAAAAAAAAAAAAGAAAAAAGGAAGACTCCTGCTTCACACCATATATAAAAATCAACTCAAAATGGCTCAGAGACCTTAATACAAGAGGTAGAACTATCAAACTCCTAGAAGAAAAGTTAGGGAAGCATCTTCAGGACCTTGTGTTGGGCAATGGTTTCTTAGACTTTATACCCAGGGCACAAGCATCAAAAGAAAACAATAAATAAATGGGACCACATCGAAATTAAAAACTTTTTTTCCTCAAAGGACTTTTTCATGTAAAGTAACAACTAAGCCAATGGGAGAAAATTTTTGGAAACCAATTCCAATAAAGGATTAATATCTAAAATATATAAAGAATTCCTTCAACTTAACCAAAAAAAAAGAAGAAGAAAGAAAAGAAAAACATCCAGGTTAAAAATGGACAAAACACTGTTACCACTGTAACTGAACATTGTGCTAGAAGTTCTAGCTACAGCAATTAGGCAAGAAAAAGAAATAAAAGACACCCAAATCAGAAAGAAAAAGTAAAATGTTTGCTATTTGCAGATGACAATATCCTATATTTAGAAAATCCAAACAAAACTTTGATAAAGTTACTTGAGCTAATAAAGCAAAATGGTGGGATACAAGATCAACATGCAAAAATCAGTAGGGTTTTTATATACTATAAATATGCTCTCTGAGGATGTAATCAAGAAAAAATCCATTTACAGTAGCAACCAAAAGAATTAAATATCTAGGAATAAACTTAACTAAGGATATAGGGCAACTATAAAATATTGCTAAAAGAAACCAAAAAACACCTAAATAAATGGAAAGACATTTGGTGTACATGGATTGGACTAAATGTCATTAAGACATCAATGTCAATTTTACCCAAATTGATCTACAGATTCAATGCAATACCTATTAAAATTCCAACAGCCTGTTTTGCAGAAATGGAAAAGCTAATTATAAAATTTATTTGGAAGATGTTTCAGTCTGCTAAAGATGCAAAACTGCAATATATCAGAAATGGATTAGCTTTTGCAGTGGAGATTAATTAGTTTACAAATTTACAATTCTAAGGCCTTGAAAATGTCCACATTAAGGCATCAGCAGGACAATACTTCCTCTGAATAAAGGCTGCTGGCATCTGGGACACCCCTGTCACATGGGAAGACACATGACCAGTTGGGAGAACTGGATATCCATAGCCAAAAGAATGAAAGTGGACCACTATCTCACACACTATACAAAAAAAATTATTCAAAATGGATCAATGACCTAATTATAAGAGCCAGTACTGTAAAGCTCTTAGAAGAAAATATAGGGAAATATCTTCAAGATCTAGTGATAGGAGGTAGTTTCCTAGACCTTACTCTCAGACACAAGTAATGAAAGAAAATGTAGTAAGAACTCTTCAAAATTGAATACTTCTGTGCTTCAAAGGACGTTGTCAAAAAGGTGAAAGGCAGCTGGCTCAATGAGAGAAAATATTTGGAAACCACGTATCTGATAAGGGTTTGATATCCAGAATACATACAGCGATCCTACAATTCAACAATGAAAAGATAAACAGATCAATTTAAAAATGGGCAAAAAACATGAATAAACATTTTTTCCAAGGAGGAAATGCAAATGGCTAAAAAGCACATGAAAAGATACTGAGCTGCACTATTAGGGAAATGCAAATCAAAACCACAATGAGATAACGTTTCACAACTACTAGAACGGCTACTATTAACAAACAGGAAACCACCAGTGTTGGAGAGGATGTGGAGAAATAGGAACACTTATTATCCTATATATATGTAAAATAGTGCAGCTACTGTGGAAGACAGTTTGGCAGTTCCTCAGAAAGCTAAGCTTATGGTCCAGCAATCCAGCTACTCAGTATATACCCAGAAGATCTGAAAGCAGGGACTCAGACACTTGCACACAGATGTTCATAGCAGCATTATTCACAATTGCCAAAGGATGGAAACAATCCAAGTGCCCATCAACTAATGGATGGATAAGCAAAATGTGGTATAGATATACAGTGCAATATTATTCAGCAGTAAGAAAGAATGAAGTTCTGAAGCACACAGCAACACAGATAAAACTTGAGGACATTATATTGAGTTGAACAAGTCAGACCCAAAAGGACAAATATTGTATGATCTCAGTAATATGAACTAATTATACTATGTAAACTCATAGACATAGAATTTGGAATATAGGTAACCAGAGGATAGAATGAGGCTAGAGAATGGGGAGTGGTTGCTTAACATGTGCAGATAATTTAACTGGGTTGAACCTAAATGTTTGGAAGCAGAGGTGACCATAGCACATTATTGAGAGTATAATTAATAGTGCTGAGTTGTGAGTGAATGTAATTGAAAAGGATAGTTTAGAATGATGTATATCAAAGAAGGAAAGCCTAGGGGTGAAAACATGGGAATTCATAACACAGTGAATCTTCTGGTGGACAATGACGGTGACCAATTGTCCAGAACAAATATCTTAAAAGACCTTTTATAAACTAAAACAAATGTATGACAGTAGTACAAGGAAATAATAATAGAGGAGTATTTGGGAAAAAATGAACCTATTGCAAACTACGGCCTATAACGAATGGTAACATCCTAATATTTTCATCAACAGTAACAAAAGTGCCACATCAAATCTAGGGGTCAACAATAGGGAAGAAAAGCAGTATGGGGCATTTTGTTTTTTCTTTTATATTTTATTTTATATTATTATTATTATTTTGAGTAATAAAAATGTTCTAAAGTTTATTAGGGTGAAGATTGCATAACTATTTGATGATACTGGGAGTCACTGATGGTATAGTTTGGATAGATTGAATGGTGTGTGAATATATTTCAGTAAAATTGCATTTTTAAAAAATGAGCAAAAGACTTGGACATTTCCCTAAAGAAGATACACAAACTGCCAGAAAGCACATGAAAAATGCTCAACATCATTAGCCATTAGAGAAATGCAAATCAAAACCACAATGTGATACATTTCCCACACATTAGAATGGTTGCCATTTTAAAAATGGAAAATAACAAGCATTTTTGGAGAGGATGTGAAGAAATAGAAACACTTATTCACTGCGGGTGGGACTGTAACTTGGTGCAGCCCCTGTGGAAGAGAGCTTGGCAGTTCTTCAGAAAGCTAAATATGGAGCTGCCATATGATGACCCACCAATCCTGCTACTAGGTATATTACCAAAAGAATTGAAAGCAGGGACTCAAAAAGATATTTGCATACCACTGCTCTAGTGGCACTATTCACAATTGCTTGAAGATGAAACAACCCTAAATGCCCACCAACAGTTAATGGACAAATAAAATGTGGTACATACATATAATGGAATATTGTTCAGCTGTAAAAAAGAATGAAGTCCTGATACATGCAACAACATGGATGAACCTTGAAGACATCATGTTGAGTGAAATAATCCAGACACAAAAGGACAAATATTGTATGATCTCAAAGATTTGAAACAAGTAGAATAAGCAAATTTATAGAGTCAGAATTTAGAATAAAGGTTTCCAGAGGATGGGATGGGGAAAGGGAATGGGAAGTTAGGGCTTAAAATGTACAGGGTTCCTATTTGGGATGATGACGTTTTGGTAATGGATAGTGGTGATGGTAGCACAACATTATGTATGCAAGTAACAGTACTGAAATATACATCTGAATATGATTAAAAGGGAAGATGTTAGCTTGTATATGTGGTAACAGTACAAACTAAAAAAAGAAATCCATGGAACTGCACTACAAACAGTGAACTCTAAGTTAAACTATGGACTTTAATTAATAGTTCAGTTATAAAAATGGACTATCATAAATTGTAACAAATGCTCCACATAAATGCAAGGTGTTGGTGGTGAGATGGTATATGGGAATCCTATATTTTATGCGTGATTATTCAGTAAACCCACAATTTCTGTAATAAAGAAAAAATATATATTTTTTAAAGTGTGTTGTTGGGTGTGCTCTGATTGTACACCAGTGTCTACTGGCTGGCTTATTCATGCAGCCACTGTTTCCCTGTAAAGATAGGCTGGAATGATTCTCTTAATTTTGGGGAAAGAAACACAAAGAGGGTTAGGGCTATGGTTTTTTAGAACGAGGACAGGACAATTATGGCAACAATATCAAATAATCAATTTTGTTGATACTTGGTGATGTAGCACATTTAAGTAAAATTATGCAGTCTATGTTGGACTGCACTTTAGTTTGTTTTAAACTCAAAAAATT
Source organism: Myrmecophaga tridactyla (assembly GCA_004026745.1). Classification (NCBI taxonomy): domain Eukaryota; kingdom Metazoa; phylum Chordata; class Mammalia; order Pilosa; family Myrmecophagidae; genus Myrmecophaga; species Myrmecophaga tridactyla. Next base: position 46,663 of record PVIY010017903.1, read on the forward strand.
ATTTTAAAAAGTATTATTCAGGGCAACAAAGAGGCTACCTGGAAGGAACCTCAACACCCCTTGTCAACATGAAGAAGTGAGAACGGTTGTTGCCCAAGGATCCCCATGGTTTGGGAGGGGAATCAGAGGAGAAGGAGGAGGTGTAACAGAGAGAATAGGATTTGGCAAACTAGTATTACCACTGAGTCACTATATTAATATTTCTTTTAGCCTCCAGTGTTGAGGAGCAGCTAGAAGGAAAAATCTGTGATGGCACAGTAGCCCATAACAAACTCTGAAAGCTGTTCTGTGACTAGTTCTTGAGGTGTGCTTTGGAAAGTATTGCTTTTTTCTTTCTTTGCTTTGTATCTTTGTTATATTTTACAACAAAAAAGTTAAAAGAAAAAAACTATTATTCAGTAAATTTGTCTTTTTTCTTATGTTATGCAGTTTTATGACATTTAACATCTGTATATTTCATGCAACTACCACCATGACCAGGGCACAGCAGAGTTCTATCACTCCCCAAAAAATTCCCTGTGTAGTCACCTCCTTCCCCACTAATAACCCTGACAATCATGGATCTGTTTCCTTTCCTGTGATTTTGCCTTTGAGAATGTCATCTAAATGGAATATTATGCTCTGCAACCTTTGGAGACTGCCTTCTTTCACTTAGCCTCATGTCTTGTCTTTGTGATTCATTCAATTGTTGCATATATCAATAGTTCTTTTCTTTTTGTTGCTGAGTAGTATTCTATGGTATGGATGTACCAACAGCATTTATTTCATAAAAACTGATTTTAGTTTTTCAAATTGGGGTGTAATTACATACCGTAAAATTCATACAATTCTCTCATTTGTAAAAGGAGAATGGGTCATGTGCTAATCCCACTCTGTAAAAATAGAATAAACTTTAGGCTGGAAACAGATTTGTGAACATGTCATGCTTGTGGAAAACAATGTTCTCTGAGTTTTTCCAGTTTCCTACTCCATTGTTCTTCTGTCTTTGGGACAAAAAGCAGACTATCTCTATATTTGGAGATATGTTCAGCACACGTTCCTTCTCCATCTGCTTGAACTCATGTTATTAACAACTGTTCACTCCTTTCAATGATTTCATACTGGCTTTCCAACATTCTACATTCTCCATCTCCCAGCAGCTCAGCCTCCCTCTCTGGGGCGAAAAATTATTTCAACTTTCTTAGGCACCATTACAGAGCGATTCTACACTTTCACACATAAATACACATATTGATGAATAAGAAAAATATATATGTATATACGTATACAAATGCATATCTATGTATGCATACAAATATAAGTAGAAGTGTATAAAACATATGTATATATTTACACATACATGCATACATATATTTTTCCACACACAAGTGGTGACATATTGTACCCAATCTTCTATACTTTATTGTTTTCTCTTAAATGCTCTTCTCTTGGAACACTTTTCATAAAAGTACAATTTAGAGCAGTCTATTATGTTTATATTACTCTGGTGTATGAGTGTGTTATAGTTTATTTAACCCAGGCTCATATCGGTGGTCATGTATATTGTTTCCAAACTTTGCTCTTAAATGAATGCCTGAAATGGATATATCATGTTTTAATTATTTCATACATATCCCTTTAGACTAATTACTTAGAAGTTGAATTTCTGGATCAAAGAGTATATGCATTTCTACTTTTGCAAGAGCCCTTCAGGAAGTTACATGAATTTACACTCCTATTTGTAACAAATCACCTTTTTTTTTACATTCTCTCTCGCTCTTGCTTTCTCTTTTAATGAATTATTTTAACATAATTTCAAATTAATGAATATACAACTACCAAAATCAGGAAACACCATCATAGTTTCTCAAGCTTTCTTGGTTTTCATGACACTTTTAAAAAGTTCTGGCCAGTTTATTTGGAAGGTTTCTTTCAATTCAGGTCTATGTTGTCTTTAAAACGAAAATCCCG
>PVIY010017904.1:0-48593 GCA_004026745.1 Myrmecophaga tridactyla
TATATATTTATTTATTTATATAAATTTTATATATTTTTATATATAATAAAGTTTAGGACTCCACAACACCATCCCTATTCAGGTGGTGGTGAATTGAAAACCAGATCATGCAGCAAAGAAAAGCTTATCATATAACCAGAAAGACGACAGTTTCAAATCCAGATTTAAATAAGTGGAAACAATGCCAGTATACTATCTAAGGTATAAAATAGAAATTGGTATTTGTGCTTTGGGATAATGTGTATAAAGAAAGTAGAACATATGGATAAATTTAGGTTACTTTCTATTTACTAAGGATTAACACTGCAATTTACCCAGTGTATTTCTAAATTTCAATATATATTTATTCAATTATTTTGTGTTTCCTTTTAATGTACTTTATTAAGTGTTCATATAGGTGGTAAGTTTGATAAGAGTCAAAACTTGATGTCATTTCTCTTAAGGAGTTAGAAGCAATTGTTTTTATCTCATTCTCTAAAACACCAAAAACAAGTTACAGTGAATCATGGAAACTCCTATATCTCTATATATGTGTTTCATAACTATATATATATACATGGTACATTTATGGAAACCATAGCAATAATTGCTCTTTGGAAGTTATTATGCATATTAACAGTTTCAAATTCCATCATTCTGTTAAACATATAGCAAAATTATGATGATATAAATAAATTTATCACATTGACATGATAGCTACAGTTTTGAAACATTTTTTTCAAAAGTGCTAATAATCTCCCTTGAACTAGAATTAAAACTTCTCTCTATAACAGACCTTTTACTAGAAGCTTGTAATAGAAGATACCATTACTACACTTAAGAATCTAGAATTTAACAGGAGATACACGTTTCAAAAATCAGCAGCAGCAGCTGCAGGAACAACAGTAAAAATAAAAGCAGCTTAAAGTCCAGATTTCGGGTAATGACTTGATGATAATGATTATGAAAGAGGGAAGGAAATATTCATATTTCTCCATTAGATGTACACATACTTATCTTCAAAAAGTAAATTTGGCTAAATGTGCTATTATGGTACATAAAAATGAGAAGGAATATGACAATTGTTCTTCCAGAAAATAATTTTAAGTTTGAAGAAGTTGATAGATATAGTTGATTTGGATTATAATTCAAAGCTAATTTTTATTTGAGAAGGTAAAACTAATTGCTCTTTCAACTATATAGCATAGAATAAGGAGTCACTTAAAGACTGTTTTCTTGTGTATAAAGTGAGATTTGATGTGACAATTTGTGTTGTGGTTTCATTAGGTATAATATATATGGAATATTTGAAAATTAACATTTTTAGTTAAAAATAGAAGAAGATGACTATAAAAATGCAGTCATCTTTTATCTTATTGAATATAAAAAGTCCAATCAAAATATATTTGGTTAGTATACCAAGCAAACTATAAACTTTGTTAAGAGCCTAAGATATAAGATATAATAATAAAAATTTTGTCTTTCTTTCATTTCAGGCTGGAAGAATATTATTATCAAATATATTTCAAGCACATATTTTCTTGAAAATTAGACAACAAGATAAATTTAAAGTAGCTAACACCAATATCCTTGATTTATGAGTGGATGATGACAAGTTGTTTCCTTTTAGTGAAAATTATTCCAGACTCTGCAAGTTTTATATCTGTGGTGCAATTAGTTTAATTTCCATTTCAAAGTTTCAAACTTTTTACCTTTGTCATGTTAAAATCATGAAAATGTGGGCAATAAATTAATAACCTTTTTTTCTGGGAAGGAAAGTTAATGTTTGTGGTTTGCAAATCATCTTTAAATAAGCCATTAATTTTAAACAATGTTTAGAAGGTGAAAATAGTTAATAAGTAGGACTATTCTCCTTGAAGCTTTCTGGAGGATTCTGTTATTTTATGTAATTTTGTGGATAAGTAAACCTTTAATATAATCATCTTTGAATGTTTATCTTATACGTAACCACCATTTTCCAAGAGGACAAAACCAGGGAGCACAATTTCGTTTGGAACAAAATTAAAAACAAACATAAATATCCAAGTCTATTTCCTCTTTCATTTGGACCAACCCCATGATATTCTATGAGAATGTTTGTGGTCTGATTAATACTAGGATCTCTTTTTATCTCTTCTGAGTTTCTTTGTCAGAGTTTCAGGGACACATCTGTCTCAGCCTCTGTGGCATTTAGGAAAACCAGAGTTTATTTCTGAAGGAATTTGTAGGATGACTAGTCTGTGAAGAATCACAGTTTGCAATCACATGCTGATGCACATGTTGCTATATTTTCCTATATAGCATGGCTCTCATAGAATATATTGATAATTGAATGAACTAATAGATATAAATCCTTTACAAAAATACTTGGAAGCTAATAAGCTTTCAGTAGACTGATACACACACACAAATACACACACCAATACATACACACACACACAAACAGATTTGAATTATTTTGTTACTTGTTAATAAAGTATCTTTGGAGCTATTTGTGCTTAAATTCTATCAAATATTATTTTAATTAGATTTAATTCCAGATGGTTTATCTTTATACCTGATTGATTACTATTCAGTAATGTCAACTACGACTTTTTACTTTTTTTTGGATTTGAGATCTCTGAAAGTTACTCTATTCTTTTCTCAGTGTCAGATATTTAATAAACATCAGTGAAGCCTTTATACTGTTAGAAAATCTAAACGTTATCTTTACCTCATACAGTTTCAAACCTTGGGGTCCTTTTATTAGCATGTGTTGCTATTTTTAAATTCAAGATTTATATGCATCAAATTAATAGAAAGATACAGATAGATAAGATAATATAGGTAGGTAGATAGATACCAGTCCCTGTCAATTAAACTTCCATTCATCCCAAAAGGCAGATCTCAAGTACTATATCTTCTTGAAACCTCCTGAAATTATGCATTAGAATATAATTTGATTTTTCTTGGTCTGTAATATAGACTATATAATCTGCACTTGTATGTGGAGAGCCGACTCAAGGCATGGATTGGCTGTCAGCCATTTTGTAACCTGACTCCACCTTACGTACTAACCAAGTTAAGTTTCGATTTCTTTGTCTCTGCTCTGAGCTTCCCGTAAATCAGCTGACCAGCTGGCTCTCTTGGGACTTTCCACATCTCCCTATCTTCTGCCTATAGCAGCATAGAGATTATTCACGTCAGCACTGACCTACTTTATTCTGTATAAAGATCCTCAAACCACTCCCAATAAAGGAGACTTGATCAGAATCCTGTCTTGTCTCCATTTCTCGCGTCTCTTGTCCCCCTTCATTCCCACTCCCCCTTTCAGGTCCAGGTTCGATTGTCCCGCGGGTTGGGTCACTTGTATATACAGATTCAAAACAAGACCTGCAGCAGCGATAACAGCCAGTGCAAAGGACCTGAGGCAGGAATGCACACTGTGTTTATGGCACTGCGTTCACCATTCGCAATGAATGGAGATGCCCTAAGGGTACAATGATTGAAGGAAGGAAGGGGGAACTGTGGTATAAATATAACAGACTACTGAGTAGCTGCAAGAGGAATGATGTTGTGAGACATGCAAGTAGGTGAATGAAGCTTACAGACAGTATGTTGAAGGAAATGGCAGAAACAAAAGGACAAATATTATCATGTCTCACTCACATAGACTAATTATAATCTACAAACTGGGAGAACTGAAGTCAAGAGTATGGATTACCAGGTTGGGGACTATCATAAAGGACCCTAGATTGTAAGCTCTTATAGAAATCACGTATATTCCAGAGTTATCTTAGTCTCCTGATGCCTCCTACACCATAAAATGTGACAGTACCTACAAATAATGCAGGATATTCTTCTTTCTCACTGACAAGATCACTGTAATCCAATAATGGTAGGTACGAAGAGAAAACCAAAAAGAAAATTGTCACTTAAAATATTTATCTCCAAAGTATTAAAGTGTGTTTATTCTGCAAAAGTAGTTGTAAAGGATATATTTTTATGAAAGAAAATTTAAGTCCTATTTGAGGTGATCTCTGGACCTTATAGATAATAAAGTGCTTTGTTTGCAAATATGATACACTCTGAAAACCATGCTATTGGCTACATTACAAAATTCAAGTAGGTACTTTATTCTCTGCTGGACACCATAAGTTTCTACTGAGTGAGCTTTCACATGTGCTAGTATCTTCAAACACATGCTTTTATGAATTCATACTGAAATACTTAACTAAATTGTGCCACTTAATGTATCTTTAGTTGGAACTCTGCACAATAAAACTATATAAAGCTATTAGCGCAAGAAAATACACATTGTTTTTTATTAAAGAGATCATTTTATCATGCAGGCATATTAACTTCAATATTTCACTGTTAGTGCTAAAGACTCAAAATATTTTTCTTTTGTGATATCTGGACACAATGTGTATTTTTTGTGAATTATGTTGAAGCTTTCCTTCTCTACATGACCTTGGCCACATTGCTAAGGCAATTTTTCTTTTGTTCCTGGCTTTGGATTAAGCTTAGAATTCATGTTCAATAAATGGCCCTTGATTGGCTAGAGGATAATAAATCATGCTTATAAAATATTGAGGTACAAAAAATTATAAAACAGCTACTACGATATTAATATTTAGCCATCATAATATATTTAATTTTGTGTTGGTTAAACTAAGTATTAGTTCTGTTCCTTCACATCAGTTGAGTTCAATAAAGAGTCCACTGACACAATTTCCATAGGTTGCTTCTTCTTCCTTCTAAAACTGATAGTCTTTTTTATTGATGATAATTTTTTTCCTGATTAATCATGCATTCATTTTTGAACTGAACTATCTAAATTTCCAATCACTAAATATATGACTAAAGACCTTAAAAAATAGTTGCAACTTGTTTACTTGAGATTCTACCAATTAAATTATATATCTGGACAGGCAATGGTGGCTCAGTGGCAGAATTCTCACCTGCAATGCCGGAGACCCAGGTTCAATTCCTGGAGCCTGCCTATGCCAAAAGAAAAAAGAAGAAAAATTATATGTCAAACATGCATATTACAAGAAATTATTTCCTCATAATGATGATGTGACTACAAAGACCACATTTGTGCTATTAGAATGATAACTGACAAATTTTGCTGAGAATGATTTATTTTGGTGTTAAATGCTTTTTATTACACTATTTGAAAAGAGAAAATTCATGTGATTTATATGGTTTTTGTGATGGTTTGAAATGATGTATGCCCTCTAGAAAAGCCATGTTTTAATCAAAATCCCATTCATAAATGTAGAATATTTTCTATTCAATACTGTATGTTTGAAACTGTAATCAGATCATCTCCCTGGATTTAGTCAAGAGTGGTTGTTAAACTGGATTAGGTGATGACATGTCTCCACCCATTTGGGTGGGTCTTGATTGGTTTATTGGAGTCCTATAAAAGAGGAAATATTTTGGAGAATAAAGAGATTCAGAGACAGCAGAGCCACAAGACATAGCCATGAGAAGCAGAGTCTACCCGCCAGCGACCTTTGGAGAGGAAGGAAAATGCCTCCCAGGGAGCTTCTTGAAACAGGAAGCCAGGGGAAGAAGCTAGCAGATGATGCCATGTTCACCATGTGCCTTTTCAGATGAGAGAGAAACTCTGACTGTGCTCACCATGTGCCTTCTCACTTGAGAGAGAACTTCATTGGCCTTCCTGAACCAGGGTATCTTTCCGTGGATGCCTTTGATTGAACATTTCTATAGACTTGTTTTAATTGGGACATTTTCTTGGCCTTAGAACTGTAAGCTAGCAAACTAGAACAGTTTTGATGTTCATATTTTTCAAATATAAAGTCAAGAAAAATGGTCTAACAAATGTTTTCATTTTCATATCCAGATAAGAGAAAGTACCTAAATTGCCTAAACATTATGGTTTAATAGTTCTAGTTTAATGCCTTTGGTCTAAGGAACTGACAAAAATAATATTAAAACTATATTGTGTACAGAGAATATATTTCAATTACAAATAGTAAATTGCTTTAAGCAGATGGTTCCACACTGTCCATTAACACCAGAATTTTAACTTGTTTTTCTTGCTTCTGCCTTACTGAGTTGTTTTAATCTTAGTACTTTTAAGTAAAACCTCCTCTCTTAAATATTCCATTAACCAATTTCTTTGCACTCCTTAATCATGGCATTAAATCTCCTGCCATATTGTTAGATAGAGAACTTGCCCACCACATTACTTACCCCACATTTTGTGACATGAAAGATGTAGAGCATTGCATGCATTCATGATTTTAGCTTTTGTTAAACCACAATTATTTGACATTTGAATTCAAGTAATGCCTGCTTTGTAGAGATCAGTTGTTCTTCTTTGTTTTGTTTTGTGCTTATTTTTTAACCACTGCCATTTATTATTCATGTGTTATATTCCTCCATTAGTATATTTTAACTCAGAAAAGGAGACATTCAGGGGTAGTTTAGAACATTAGATCATGCGTTATCACAGTTTTTAATTATGTTTTGAAATGCTTGCAAATGGTAGTATTTATCTAAGAACAAACCAAGCATTACAGTAAAGAAGTGTAAAATAGCCTTATAAATACTCTTAATACTATTGAGATTTTCAGTTTACTAAGAACATCATTAATGGATTGCAGCAGGTTATTTTTTATCAGTTTAAAATAATTGCAGACATATTTTAATATCTCTATATAAATGTTAAAAACCAGTGACTGAAAACAAACTCCATCTATATATTTGTTTTGGTTTGCTAAACCTGCTGAAATGCAATATACCAGAAATGGATTGGCTTTTACAAACAGAATTTATTAGCTTACAAATTTACTGTTCAAAGGCCATGGAAATATCCAAATTCAGGCATTGACAAGAGGTTGTTTTCACTCAAGAAAGATTGATCATCCGGGGTTTTTGTCCCATGGGAGAGCACATGGTGATGTCTGCTAGCCCTTAGCTCTGGGTTTCCAGTTTAAAATGGCTTTCTCAGGCATCTCCTGGGCACTTTCCCTCCACATCTCCAAACTTCTATCACTTGGTTTTATCTCTCTGCTCTCTGTGTCAGTTCTGAGCTCTCTCTCTGTTTTCTGTCTTATATATTCTTCATACAGGGTTCCATTAAAAAGGTTAAGAGCCACTATGAATTGGGTGGGTTATATCTCCATTGAAACAACCTAATCAAAAGGCTCCACTCAATAATAGGTCTGTCCCCCCAAGATAGGAGTAAAAGAACATGTCTTTTCTGGGGTACAAAACAGTTTCAAACTAGCACAAGATCAATGCATTGCAAAGTAACCAAGTGTAATATGAATTTGGTAATGCTTGGCTGAGTGAGAGGTATAAAGTGTTCTTCATTGGTTATAAATTGAGATTTTGGGAAAATAAAAGTTTTGAGCAAGGCAGGAGACTGGAGATGACCAGCCATGTATGGTACAAGCACAGAGAAAAGAATCTACCACTTCTAGGAAGTCATGAAACCTTATTTCCCCTGTTTGAACTCTCTTGCTACTAGGGAGAAACAACTATTTGGGGAGGAATAGCAAATTCTGCTCTTTCCAAGGTAGAGGAAAATACACATGTTGCTGTAGGAAGTAGAAAAAGACCTTGAACTCTTGGAGAAGGGCAGGAAAGAGTTCTGTGCACCGGACCATGTGCAGATATACCGCATTTTATTGCATTTTTCTTTATCGTGCTTTGCAGATATTACATTTTTTACAAATTGAAAGATCGTGGCAACCCTGTATGGTGCAATTCTGTAGGTGCTAGTTTTCCAGTTGCATATGCTTAGCTTGCTTTTTGTCTCTATGCCACAATTTGGTAATTCTCACAATATTTCAAATTTTCCCACTATTATTATATTTGTTATGTTGATCTATGATCGCTGATGTTTGGTATTACTTTTGGAATTGCTTTGGGGTGCCGTGAACTGTGCCCATATAAGATAGCAAACTTAATTGATAAATGTACTGTGTACAGAATTCTCTACCACCTGCTGTTTTCCTATCTCTTTCCCTCTCCTCAAGCTGCCTTATTCACTGAGATGCAACATTATTGATATTAGCTCAATTACTAACCCTACAATGGCCTAAAAGTGTTCAAGTGAAATGAGGAGACACACTTCTCTCACTTTAAATTAAAATGTAAAAATTATTAAGCTTAGTGACATTGGCATGTCAAAAATCCTAGGCCTAAAACTAGGACTCATGCACCAAACAGATAGCCAAGTTGTGACCACAAAGAAAAGTGCTTGAAGGAAATTAAAAGAGCTATTTCATTGAATGTACAATTGGAAATAAAACAAAATGGCTTTATTGGTTATATGGTTTAAGTTTTAGTAGTCAGGATAGATGATCAAAGCAGCAACATCATTCCCTTAAGCCAAAGCCTAATCCAGAAGAAGGTGTTAACTATCTTAACTTCTATGAAGACTGAGAAAGGTGAGGAACCTGCAGAAGGAAAGTGTGAAGCTAGCCATTTGAGTCATGAGGTTTAAGGAAAGAAGTTGTCATCATAATATAAAAGTTCAAGGTGAGGAAGCAAATGCTGATGTAGAAGCTGCAGCAAGTTATCTGCAAGACCTAACTAAGATAACTGACGAGGAAGTCTACACTAAAATGACATTTTTCAATGCAGTAAAAATAGCCTTCTGTTGGAAGATGGAAGATGCCATCTATGAGTTTCATAGCTAGAGAGAAGTTAATGCCTGACTTCAAAACTTCAAAGGACAGGCTGCCTCTCTTGTTAGTAGATAATGCATCTGGTAACTTTAAGTTGATATTAATGTTCATTTACCATTCTGAAAATCCTAGGGCTCTTAAGAATTATGCTACCTCTACTTTGCCCAAGGGCTCTTAAGAATTATGCTGCCTCTACTTTGCCCGAGGGCTCTTAAGAATTATGCTGCCCCTGCTTTGCCCGAGGGCTCTTAAGAATTATGCTACCTCTACTTTGCCCATGCTCTGTAAATGGAAGAAGAGAGACTGGATGATGGCACCTCTGTTTTCCACATCACTTACTGGATATTTTCAGACCCACTCCTCAGATAAAAAGGTTCCTTTCAAAATGTTATTGCTCATTTACAATGCACCTGGTCACCCAAGAACTCTGATGAAGATTTATAACAAGATTGATGTTGTTCTCATCCCTACTAACACAACATCCATTCTCAGGCCTACAGATCAAGAATTAATTTAAACTTTCACATTTTATTATTTAAGAAATATATTTCAGAAGACTACAGCTGCCATAGATAATGATTCCTCTGATGGATCAGGGAAAAGTCAATTTAAAACCTTCTGGAAAGAATTCATCATTCTAAATGTCATTAAGATCATTCTTGAATCATGGGAGGAAGTCAAATATCAGCATTAATGGGAGTTTGGAAGAAGATGTTTCCAACTATCATGGATGATTTTTAGGGGTTCAAGATTTCAGTGGAAGAAGTAACTGCAGATGTAGTGGAAATAGCAAGTAGAAGTAGAGCCTGAAGATGTTACTGAATTGCTACAATCTCATGACAAAACTTGTATGGATGAGAAGTTGCTGCTTATGGGGTGAACAAAGAAATTGGTTTACTGAGATGGAACCTACTGCTGGTGATGATGTGTGAACATTGCTGAAATGGAAATAATGAATTTAGAATATTACATCAACTTAGTGTGCCTTAGGGTGTATAAACCCATGCCAGAGTTTGAGAGGATTGACTCCAATTTATAAATAATTTCTTCTGTGGGTAAAATGCTATCAAACAGAATCACATGCTATAGAGAAATCTTTCTTGAAAGAAAAATTCAAGTGATGCAGCAAACTTCACCTGTTGTCACAGTTGAAGAAATTTCCACAGCCACCCTAAACTTCAACAACCATCATCTTGTCAGTCATCAGCCATCAACATTGAGGCAAGACTCTCCCCACAGCAAAATGATTATGACTCACTGAAGGCTCTGATAATAGCATTTTTTTAGCAACAGGATATTTTTAATTAAGGAATGAACATTGTTTTCTAGGCATAATGCTATTTCTCAATTAATAGACAACAGTACAGTGTAAATCTAACTTTCATTTGCACCTTTAATCCAAAAATTTGTGTGACTCTCTTTGTTGCAATATTCACTTTATTGCATTGGCTTGAGACCAAACCAACAAAATCTCTGAGTTATACCTGTATCAATAACATTAGGGTCTCAATGCTGTGCTAGAGGCAGGGAAATCACTCCTACATGAGAACCACCATAAGTATAATACAGAGATTTTCTGTCATGGAATGAGTGACAATAATAATGGAAAGTACACCCATGAAGCTTAGGACACAGGGCACAACCAAGACTGACTCTAGACCAGGTCAAAAGGGATCTGCCTTTGTCCTCTCTCTGCCATCCTAGCAAGTAGTAAGTGGTAAGCACCATTAGTCTATCCTGGGAGTGGAACAAGAGTTTGAAAAGAGAAACCTCTATATTGTACTTGTGCAGGAGTGGCTCAAAGCTGAAGATGAGCATGAACATCAGTGAAAAACCCTTTGGTAAGTTATTTGCCATCTTCTGTGCTACACAGAAGGTAACCATAGAAGCAGTAAAACTCAAATCCATCTCAACACCTGACCAGATGGTTGAACTCTAAACACAACATTTTGACCAAATAAGAGGCATGCTTATTTCTAAACATAAATACTAATCATTTCATTCTCTATTTTTCTTCATATTTCATATAACATTCAATCAAAACTTGTGTTACACATCATATAGAAGAAAAAACTTAGTCAAGAGACAAAGTTGAAGACTTCCAGGAAGATGGCTGACTAGAGTGGATTGAGATTAGCCCTGCTCCATGGAAAGTTGGAGAAAGGAAAGGACTGAGGTGATGATTCAGGAATGTGGCTGACTTGGGAGAGCCTTCTGCACCACATGCAGCAGCCCTGGTTGTGGAGGCCAAGGAACTGAGAGGCAGAGCCTGGTATGGAGGTGTGGAGCCATGGAGCCCATGGGAGTGCACAGACTGGAGCACAGGACTAGGAAGTAAGCCAGGCAACGTTCCTTGGGCATATTACCCTCACCAGCACAGCCCCATGACCAATGACTCACCCCACATCCCAAGCACCTGAACCCCATTACTCTCTTCCATTCTCTGTGCTACAGTTGCCCCCACCCTACCAGCCCCCAGTGCACATACCTGCTCTTCACCCCCACCCCAAGTGCAGCCCAACCCACCTCTCCTGTACACCTTGCAAGCACTACCTCTACCTCCCTGTTTCCTGCAGGCTGTTGCCAGTGCATAAAGATTGTTGGCACTAACGTCCATACCTAGGCTACCCCTGCCCCCCACTCACCTGTGTTGCACAGCCTCACCCCACACTCCCTGAGCTCAGCACATCACTTTACAGCACTCCCAGGCCCACACATGCACACAGGTCCCCAATCATGTCATTCAGCTCTGGGAACCGCATTTTATAGTATTCTGCACATGCTCACAGCACTCAGTCTCACTTCCCAGCTCTGAAAAGTGCACCATCTGCCACCATTCCATTGAAGGCTTAATGCCGACCTACTGCCACAGCTCTATGCATGCACACAAAGGGCCCCATGCCTTAGACCAGCTCACACCAGGTTTACGCCCCCCCCCAACCAGTGCACCCTCATAACTACATCCTCCCTGGCTGCTGGGCACCCATGTTCACAAGAATCAGTGTAACATCCCCAACCAGCACTGCGCTGAAACAAATCACCTTACTAAGAGCTCCACCCTATGCCCTGCTCCCTACTGTATCATTCTACAAACATAAGGCCTTAGACTACCGAAAGAAATCAACTCCCAAAGTAAATCAATCAAGATATTTACATGCGATGAAGACAATAGAAGATCACTAAGCATATCACAATGCAGACAGATATAGCCCTGCCTAATGGCCAAATTAAAACACCAGAGGAGACACAGTTGTTGGAACAACCAATTAAAGATGTTCATACAACTGTACTTAATAAAATAAGTGGAATAGCAAATGACATAAAGGAGATCAAGAAGACAGTAGAAGAGCACAAAGAGGAATTTGAAAGAATAAATAGAAAAATAGCAGAAATCAGAGATTAGAGACTCTGTTAACCAAATAAAAAACATACTAGAGGCACACAACACCAGATTTGAAGAGACAGAAGAAAAAAATAAGTGATGTAGAGGACAGGATCATCAACTGCGAATACTCAAAACAGCAAATGGCAAAAAAGATGGAAAAAAAATGAAAGGGAACTCAGGGAAATGATAGACAAAACAAAGCACACAAATATAAGAGCCATTGATGTCCCAGAAGAAGAAGAGAGGAGTAAAGGGCTAGAAAGAGTAGTTGAGGATAATATGGGGGAAAATTTCCCAGCCCTCATAAAGGACACAAATAAACAAGTCAAAGAAGTCTACCTTCTCCAAACAGAACAAATCCAAATAGGCCTTCCCCAAGACACATATTAATCAGTCTGTCAAATGTTGAAGAGAAGCAGAAAATCCTGAAAGCAGCAAGAGAAAAACAATGTACTACATACAAGGGAAATAAAAAAACACTGAGTTCAGACTACTCAACTAGCACCCTGCAGGCAAGAAGGCAGTGGTATGATGTATTCAAGATCCTGAAAGAGAAAGACTTCCAGCCAAGAATTCTGTACCCAGCCGAATTGTCCTTCAAAATTGAGGGAGAGATTACAGTTTTCACAGACAAAGAAGTCCTAAAGAAATTTGTCAACAAGAGATCAGCCATACAAGAAATACTAATTGGAGTTCTGCTCACTAAAAAAAAAAAAGACAGGAGAGGGAAGTCTGGAGGAGGGCACAGAATTGAAGAGTACCACTAATGGCAATTTAAAGAATACAAAGAGTAAGAGGGGAAAGAATATATAGAGCTGACAAAATTAAAATGATAAGATGGAGGAATCAAGAAACACCTTTTCAGTAATAACATTGAATGTTAATGAACTACACTTACCAATTAAAAGATACAGATTACCAGAATGGATTAAGAAACATAATCCAGCTGTATGCTGCTTACAATAGACTCTCTTAGACACAAAGATGCAAATAGATTGGAAGTGAAAGGATGGAAAAAGATTTCTCATGCAAGTTGTAACCTAAAGAAAGCAGGAGTAGCTATAATAATATCAAACAAAGTAGATTTTAAATGTAATGACCTCATAAGAGACAAGGATGCTATATACTAATTAAAGAGTCAATTCACTAAGATGATATAACAATCATAAACGTTTATGCTCCCAATTAAGGAGTTCCAAAGTACATGAGAAAGACATTGGCAAAACTAAAGGGAGCAATAGATATTTCAACAATAATAGTAGGAGACTTCAATACACCACTCTCCTCTATAGATAGAAAAACCAGACAGAAGATCAAGAAGGAAATAGAGAAGTTAAATAACTTGATAAATGAATTAGACCTAACAGACATATATAGGTCACTGCACTCCAAAGCACAAAGTTATATATTCTCCAGTGTTCATGGAACAGTTTCCAGGATAGATCATATGCTGGGGCACAAAACAGGCCTGTATACATTTAAACATATTGAAATTATTCAAAACACTTTCTCTGATCACAATGGGATGAAGCTGGATATCAATAACCAGCAAAGAATGAGAACATTCACAAATATATGGAGATTAAATAACACAGTCTTAAACAACCACTGGGTCAAAGAAGAAATTACTAAAGAAATCAGTAGCTATCTGGAGAAGAATGAAAATGAGAATATAACTTATCAGACCTTATGAGATTGGCAAAGGCTGTGCTGAGAGGCAAATTTATTGCCTTAAATACCTATATTAAAAAACAAGAAAGAGCAAAAATCAAAGACTTAACAGCACGCCTGGAGGAACTTGAGAAAGAACAGCAAACTAACCCCAAAGCAAATAGGAGAAGAGAAATAACAAAGATTAAACCAGAGATAAATAAATGAGAGAACAAAAGAACAATAGGAATAATCAAGAAAACCAAAAGTTGGTTCTTTGAGAAAATCAATACAATTGATAGGCCACTAGCAAAACTGACAAAGAAGAAAAGAGAGATGATGCAAATAAAAAGATAAAATCAGAACTGAGAAGGGGTGCATTACTAGAGACCCTGAAGAAATAAAAGAAATCGTAAGAAGATACACCAACAAACTAGACAACTTAGATGAAATGGACAAATTCCTGGAGACACACAAACAAGCTACACTGACTCAGGAAGAAATAGAAGATCTCAGCAATCACAAGTAAAGAGATTCAATCTGTCATCAAAACTCTTCCTACAAAGAAAAGCCCAGGGCCAAATGACTTCACAGGGGAATTTTATCAAACATTACAGAAAGAACTAACATGCTACCTGCTCAAACTTTTTCAAAAAATTGAGGAGCAAGGAACTCCAACTAACTCAGTTTATAAAGCTAGTATCATTTTAATACCAAAACCGAGTAAAGATGCTATAAGAAACGGAAACTTCAGGCCAATCTCCCTAATGAACACAGATGCAAAAATTCCCAACAAAATATTAGCAAATTGAATCCCAAAGCACATTAAAGGAATTATACACCATGACCCAGTGGGGTTTATACCAGGAAATGCAAGGATGGTTCAACACAAGAAAAGCAATTAATGTAGTAGAGCACATTAACAAATCAAAAGGGAAAAATCACATGATCATCTTGATCGATGCTGAAAAAGCATTCAACAAAATTCAGCATCATTTTCTGATAAAAACATTCCAAAAAGTAGGAATCAAAGGTAACTACCTCAATATCATAAAGGAAATATATGAAAAACCAATAGCAAGCATCATACTCAAAGGAAAGAGACTGAAAGTTTTCCCCCTGAAATCAGGTACAAGACAAGGATGCCTGCTGTCATCGAATTATTTAACATTGAGCTAGAAGTTCTAGCTAGAGCAATCAGGCAGGACAAAGAAATAAAAGGAACCCAAATTGGAAAGGAAAAAGTAAAACATTATTTGCTGATGATATGATACTATACTTAGAAGATCCTGAGAAATCTATAGCCAAGTTACTTGAGCTAATAAACAAATTCACCAAGGTGGTGGGATATAAAACTAATGTGCAAAAAATATCAGTAACACTTCTATGCACAAGAAATGAGCTAGCTGAGAATTCAGTTAAGGAAAAAAATTCCATTCAAAATAGCAACTAAAAGAATCAAATACTTAGGAATGAACTTAACCAGGGATGTAAAGGACTTGTACACAGAAAACTACATAACATTGCTAAAAGATATCTAAGGAGATCTAAATAGGTGGAAAAACATTCCCTGCTCATGAATAGGAAGGCTAAATATAGTTAAGATGTCAATTCTCACCAAGTTGATCTACAGATTCAACACAGTACCAAACAAAATTCCAAGAACCTACATTGAAGATTTGGAAAAGCTAACTATCAATTCCTCTGGAAGGGAAAGAGACCCTGAATTCTGAAAAAGCATCCTGAAAAAGAAGAATGAAGTGGGAGGATTAATACTCCCTGACTTTAAAAACTATTATAAAGCTACAGTGGTCAAAACATCAGGGTACTGTCACAAAGACAGAAGCATTGACCAATGGAATCGAATTGAGAGTACAGAAATAGACTATCAAATCTATGGTCAACTGATTTTTAATAAGGTCCTAAATCCTCTGAACTGAGACCAAATAGTCTTTTCAATAACTGGGCATAGAAGAACTGGATATCAATAGTCAAGAGAATGAAAGAGGACCCGTATCTTACACCCTACACAAAAATTAACTCAAAGTGGATCAAATACCAAAACATAAGAATTAGCACCATAAAGCTTCTAGGAGAAGATATAGGGAAACATCTTCAAGACCTAGCAATAGGAGGTAGTTTCCTAAACTTTACACCCAAAGCACAAGCAACAGAAGGGAAAAATAGACAAATGGGAACTCCTCAAATTCAAATGCTTTTACACCTCAAAAGACTGTCAAAAAGGTGAAGAGGCAGTCAACTCAATGGAAGAAAATATTTAGAAATCGCATATCAGACAAAGGTTTGATTTCCTGTATATACAAGGAAATCATACAGCTCAACAACAAAAGAACAAACAATCCAATTATTAAATTGGCTAAACATATGAATAGGCATTTTTCTGAAGAACTAATACAGATGGCTCAAAAGCACAAGAGAGAAGCTCATTTTTACTGCCTATAAGGGAAATGTAGATCAAGACTACAATGAGATACCACCTCACACCTGTAAGAATGGCTGCTATTAAACAAACAGGAAACCATAAATGTTAGAGAGAATGTGGAAAAACTGGGACACTTATGCACTGCTGGTAGGAATGTATAATGGTGCAGCCACTATGGAAGACCATTTGGTGCTTCCTTAGGAAACTAAATATCGAGTTGCCCTATTGACCCAGTAATAGCACTATTTGGTGTATTAAGAGGAACTGAAAGCAATGACACAAACAGACATTTGCACACCAATGTTCATAGCAGCATTATTCACAATTGCCAAAAGATGGAAATAAGCCAAAGGCCCATCAACAGATGAGTAGATCAACAAAATGTGGTATATACATACAATGGAATATTATGCAGCAGTATGACAAAATGACATCCTGAAGCACATGGCAAGATGGATGAGCCTTGAGGACATAATGCTGAGTGAAGTTAGCCAGACAGAAAAGTATAGACACTGTAGGAGTCTACTTTTATGACCAGCATAAAGGTATAATCAGAGGCTTATAATACAGAAGATAGGGGACTTAGAGATACATAGAAGCTAGAGATGGGTGAACCGTTAGCTGGTGAGGTTGAACTCCAATGCCAGGGAATAGATAAGAGTGAAGGTGATTCTCTAGTGGGTCTAGAAGTAATATTACCATATTGAAGATGAAGAAGAATGAACAGGGTTATGTAGACCTACATGTCACACTGCTTTACACTAGAAATATGAATGAGTTCTTGTAAGAATTACTTCAAAGATATGATTCTTGTATAAACAGTGTTAAAGTCCAGGGTACAGAAGCAAAACTTATATTGCATGCTATGAGCTATGTTCCAAAGGAAAACATCAGCACTACCACAGCAACAGCAGAGGTAAATAATGGGATGAGGGACAAGAGTTAAGAGAAGTTTAGGTTTCCTATTTAATGAGGGTGTGTTTATTGGTTTTCTATTTCTTGGGAACAATGAAATAATCTAAAATTGAGAATATTGATGGACGGTGGACTTTGGGCCCTCTACATGATGCTCTATGAATGCATGTGATTTAAAGAGGCACTGATGGAGAAGTAGATTGGTGAATGATGGTGTATACTTATGAATGAAAATTGTGCTGCTACAAAAAGGAACAATATTGTAAGGCATGAAATGATGTGAATGAACATGTGGGGCATTTGGTGAGACAAAATAAGACAGAAGCAAAAAAACAACAATAATATGGTTACTTTTAGAAAATATTTATAAGAAAACAGGGGCCTAGATTGTAAGCTTTTAGAGCAGACACAGTAAGTCTGGAGTGGTGATTATTATTTCTGGATTTTGAGAGGCTGTTTTATGTATAAGATCTGATATTTAGACATAAGAATGAATCTGAACGGGTTGGGGTTAAAATAATTCAGAACAAAGGGGAAAGGAAGACAATGTCTATATTTTAGAAGCACACATACTCTTTGAGACCAATGGAAGGAAGGTGTATTTGATCTGGAACTGAAATTTTCTGTAGTGCATAATCTAATTCAAACTATCTGTATAGCTCATTTAAACACATGAAACACAGGAAGCACAGAATAAGAAAGAGGTACTTTAATCCTGTATAAATTATTGTAATGCCTGGAAACATCCTAGAGAATGTTAAGCAGATAATCAAAAAGTATTAACAAAGTCCCCTGAGGGAGGGGAGAAAGAATGTAGAATATTAAACCTTATCATCAGGGAATCCCCTGATACTGTGTCAAACTTTAGGAATACCCAAATCAATAGGTCATGCCCTCGATCATGAGGCTTACTCTTGTAAAGCTTATGTAGGTAGAGGAGGAGTATAGACTATCTACAGGCATGCCTAAGAGTTACTTCTGGAGGACCTCTGGTGTTGCTCAGATATGGCCTCAGTCTCTCTAAGCTCAACTCTGCAAGTGAAATCATTGCCCTCCTCCCTACATGGGACATGACATCCAGTGGAGAATGTCTCCCTGGCAATGTGGAAGATGACTCGCAAGGATGAATCCAGACCTGGCACAGTGGGATCAACAATTCCATTCTGACTGAAAGGAGGAAAAGAAGTGTAATTAATAAAGCATTAGTGGTAGTGAGATTTCAAACAGATTTGAGAGATTACTCTGGAGATTGCTCTCATGCAAGCTTCAGGTAGACCTTGCTACCTATCATAACCTGCCAACCCCCAACCAGGACCATTCCAGCCAATCCTAAGGAACACATCGGGCAATAAATAAGATTCCTCTAGGGTTCTAGGCACTAGAGTAACTTTCCAGAAACTTCCAACCTCTAGATGGGTCCCTGGTCTAGATAAGTCCTGAAACATTAGCCCAGCCCCTCCAGACCATCAGTTAGTTCCATCTCCTTACCCCATATTAGTGACGGACCTTTCCAATATAAAAAATTTAGAATTGCCATAGCCCAAACATCCCCAAAGAGAGGGGCGGAAAGATCAAAGGTGATGGTGGAATTATACACAGAAGATAGGACTTAATGAATGAATATAAATGCTGGATCATTAAATTGTTATCTCTTTTAGTTTCCAGTATTCCACCACAATACCTAAAATTGTGAAATTGTAACCCATGTCAAAGTCTGAAATATGTTCTACAACTAATTGTGGTGCTGTGCTTTGAAACTTATAGCTTTTTTTGTATATATGTTATTGTTCACACAAAAAGAAGGAAAAAAAGTCGATTGTAATGATAAAAAAGTATTTAAGCCCTGTAGCCTCCTATATTCTGTAGCAGCTAGAAGGAAAAATATGAGAGGATTGTATGGTGGCCCATGACAAACTCATGGATCTGTCCTTTAACCACTTGTTGAAGAGTGCTTTGAAAACTATTGCTTTTTTATTTCTTTCCTTTGTATATACGTTATACTATTTGATAAAAAAGTTAAAAAAAAATAAAGAGACAAAGTCATCAACAGAAGCAGATTCAGGGATGAGCTAGGTGTTTAAACTTTTATACATGGACTTTAAATAATATGATTAATACTCTAAGGGATGCAATAAAAAGCTGGACATCCTACATACACATAAGGAGAATGAACAAATAAAGGTAGCTAGTATAGGGATAAAACTATAGAGAAGAGGCAACTGGAAGTGCTAATGGATTTGTTTTCTATTGCTGCCAAAAAATACAACATATTTAATAGGTTAGATAGATCAATTTTAGCCCAAAGTTCTGTAGGCCAGAAGCTCTAAAGGCTGGGCTAGTTTGAGTACCATGTTTTGTCTTATAAGGCTGAAATCAACATGTTGACAGAGTGCGGTCTTTCCTAGATTGGCTGTGGCAAACAGTCCCTTTCCATACTCATTCAAGTAAGCAAGGCTCAAAAAATCATTCTCATGCTCCAGATTTCCCTTATTTTCTCTTCTGCAACATCTTTTTTTCTCCATCCAGAGAGAATTCTCTTATTCGGTAGAATTTCTAAATTCATTACTTCTCCCACAATTGATATGGATATTTTGGATCTTCTTTTTTATTCTTTTTTTAACATAACTAGAAATTTCATCAATTTCAAAAAATAGCTCTTGGCTTTGGTAATTTTCTCTTTTTTTTTGTTTACTGTTTCATTGATTCCATTTATATATTCATGACTTCTTTTCTTCTGCTCTATTTGGGCTTAATTTGTTCTTTTTGCTGTTTGAAAAGTAGAAATGTATCCCACTGATTTGAGACTTTTCTTCATTTGTAATACATGCATTTTGCTAAATTTCCTTTCTAATTACTGCTTTAATTTCCACAAATTTTTATAAGTTGTGTTTTCATTTTCAATCTATTTCCCCTTCGATTTCTTCTTTGGCTTGCCAGTTACTTAAAAGCATTTTATTCAGTTTCCAAATATTTGGTGATTTTCCAGAGATCTTTCTATCATTATCAATGTCATTCCATTGTTCAATGATCATACTCTATAAGACTTGAGTCCTGTTTAATTTATTTAGTTTTTTTTTAATAGCACAGAATTTCATTTATCTTGGAAAATATTCCATGTGCTCTGGAAAAAAATGGCAATTCTTCTATTTTGGGATAGATTTTTCTTTAAATGGCAATTCAATCACTTTGGCTGCAAATGTCTTCTATATTCTTAGTGATTTTCTACTGAATTGTTCCACTAATCATTGAGAAAGGAGTTTCCAAAATAATCGTGTTTTCTTTTCTATATTGTTGTCATTTTATCAGTCTTCATGTCATTTAATTTGAAGCACTGTTATTATGCACATAATCATTTATGATTATTATGATCTCAATGACTGGAACAATTTATCATTTTGAAATAACTTTCATATCCTTGATAATTTTATGTGCTTTCAAATCTACTTTTTCTGATATTAAAATAGCTACTCCAGCTTTCTTTAGATTTTTGTAAGTATGGTATATCTTTTTCCATTTTTTTCCTTTTAAAATATCTGTCTTTATATTTAAATTATATTTTATTTATATTTAAATCCACTATGAGGAATGGCATTCAGTTAGGTCTTGCTTTTTTATCCAAAAAGACAATCCCTTCTTTTTAGCTGGGCTGTTTATACCATTTAAATTCAGTGTGTTTATTTATATAATTATATTCTATCATCTTGCTATTAATTTCATATGTCACTTATGTTATTTCATTTTTCATTATTTTCTGCCTTTTTTGCTTATTTTAATGATCCTGTTTTATGCCATTTGTTGCCTTATTAACTATGACTTCTTTTTATTTTAGCTTTTGCTTTAGGGTTTCTAGTATACATCTTCAATTTATCAAAATTTATCTTCAAGTGATATTAAATCATTCATGAAAGGTCATATTAATTATAAAAGTTTATGAGCATAATAATACAGTTTTAAAATTAATTGTGGTATGAACACAATTAAAATATGACAGTGAAAAAGAATAAATTAGTGATATAAACATTACCATGCTTTGATCAGAAACATCTAAATCTCAAAAAATATATAAGTTCCAGAAGAATATAGAGAAATCTATTTCTTTTTATAATTTTTAAAACAAATAAAATTAAGCAATGTGCAATTAACACAGCTGTATATGGTATTTTTACATCAAAGACATATTAGCATGTCAAAGAAAATTATTAATGTCAAACTCATGATAATGGTTTCCTTAGAGGCTGGGGGAGCTGGATATGGAGACATTCTAAAAAGGGCATATAAGAATTTAAAAATATTGACAATCTTCTATTTGAAGTTGAGAGATGAGGACATGTATAAATATTTTATCAATATTGTTTAAACTATGTAAAAATGTTATATACATACACATATTGGTATATTTCATGGTAAAATATATTTACACACCAATATCTTTGTGGCCATAATGCCTATAAGTCCATCAAGGGAAACTCATTTCTGGTCCAGTTATTTAGGTCTTCTCTCCTAAATGCAAATGCAGAGATGGAGTGAGGCATTTATCAATAAGGAATTTTTTTTTTTTTGCATGGACAGGCACAGGGAATTGAACCCGGGTCTCCGGCATGGCAGGCGAGAACTCTGCCTGCTGAGCCACCATAGCCCATCCCATCAATAAAGAATTTAATGTCTAAGATAAGTAAGTTTCTCTTAATACCACCTAGTGTTTTTCAGAATGAGTCCTGTGAAGTACTAATCTAAGAAAGATTCTGGGTAAAAGTCATGATCAAAATACCAGGAAAATATGCATAATCTGTGCCCATAAAATATTCATAATATATGTTAGAAAGTTTGGGGACTCTTTTAATAAGAATATTTTTAACACCTGTCATTTCCTAAACCTCCTGTAACAAATTTATTGTTGTATACTATATGTTGCCCTTCTGGAAAGACTTCCTTTTACTTGTCATTACATTTGTGCTCTGAACCAAATCCCATATAAATGTGTGTTCCTATCTTTTGTGTCCAAATTTTCCAGGATGCCTAGCCTTGCATGACATCATTCCGTTCATGAGTATATCAGGACATACAGCAGGTTTTAAGCAGAGAAAGCATACAGAGGATGTACGAAGAGAAGTCCGGTGTCTGGTAATATGAAAGGGGAAAAAATGATAATTTACTTTTCATATTTGACATGGCCCTGAACAATTTGTACATCCTCGTATTTCTAGGAATGAATTATGACATACATAAATGAAGGAATGAATGCATAAATAACCTGTTAAAGACTGAAGAGAACAGAAATGAATAATTCTAATCATTGTTCTACTAGGTGCTAGATACTGTGTTGTGTGCAAAATCTGTGGTCTCATTTAAGCCTCTTAAGCACTTAACTGAGATATAATAAACCACTTTTCATATGAAAATTCTGAGCTGCATAAACTTAATTAAATTCACCAATGTGCCGCACCTGGAGAGTATTGAATTGAGCTTCAAACTCGGGCATGTCCAAGTCCAAAGACTGGGCTCCTTCCATTAAATCTTAGGAGACCTGAGTGATCTAAGGTAAATTCCATTTTAGCTGTGACATGGAATTTTTTTTTTCACTTAGAAACTACTCCCGTTTCCTCACTGATGGAGTAATGTCTCCTTTGACCTACCGTACAGTGGTTCCGATAAAACTCAAGTGAGTAGATATAAATAAAAATTACTTGGCAAACCACTGGATGTAAATCAGTTTTGTTACTTTATAAAAATTGTGTGCGGGTCTTTGAAATTGCATTCCCAATCCATAAATTAGTATATGATCTACACCTGGGACTTTTGATGAATTCATGCATGGAAAACAAATATGAATGTCCTTGCTTTTCTGGGTAAAATGTGTTAAATTTGTCTCATTCTATCCTATATCTACCCTTTTATTTTATCTTCCCATATTCCCAAGAAGATCAATAGGGGAAATTTATTTTGCAATACCCTGAAGGATAAATCAAATAACTGCATTCCATGCATTGCCTTACATGTCCTGGTAGAAAGGGGTTTTTGGAGGCCGATGCAATCTAGTTTCTAGCATGCAGACAGCTTGTTTTGCTTCACTTTTGCTGGGAACAAATCCAGAATACAATTGTTAAAGCGAGCATGAGCAGGCTTGCCACAAGTGGTGGTCGAAACTGATATGCATCTGCACTCCTAAGCCTAGCATCCCATCTCTTAATTAGTTTTGTCTGTTTATGGTTCAGTAATTAAGCAGATTGTTATAAGTGAAAAATAAAAGCCAAGAAGCCCATTTCCACAGCTGGCAGCCTGATACCTCAGAAATTTAATCGCTAAAATGCTCTGTCAGGGACCAAATTCTTTATTATCTTTTGCCTAACAATTAAAATGAGTGGGTGGATAAAAGTGGCATTTCGGGCACTATTTAAGTTCTTTTATGGCTGGAATTTTTTCCCTTGGAAGTATCTGCACTATAGTAGCTGCGTTGCTAGATTTAGTATAACCCATTTTTTTAAGCTGAGCTGAATCTTCAAGGTAGTGATACTTTCTTCCACTAAAGAGGTTTAAATAATAGAACTACTCTGGATACCTTCTTCAGAGAATTACCAGATAAAGGAAGAATTGCATTCCAATCTCTGTCTAGTACCTTGAGAGTAGAACCCCTTTCTGTGAGTTATTTCCCTCTACTATGAATTAAAATCTGAAGCTGTCCTTTTTCTTCTAACTTAACTAAGGACCTGAAAGCTAACATGCAGCCAGATCATTGAGATGAGCTTTGAGACACATCCTTCAGCTCCATAAAAAGTATTAAAACTTTGCTTCAAATTCAAACCCTGTTTTCTAGCACCATTTAATTTTTATTACCATTTTGCTCCTCCTTAAACTTATAAAAATGCTGTCTTTTTTATTTGAATGAAAATATAACAAGAAATAGAAAAACATTTTCTTATGGGTACAAGAATAGGTGCTATTTGTCTCTTTACTGTGCTAAGATATTTTTAATTGAGGCTTTAGTGTGTTTTTTAATTGTTTTAAATTGCATATTTTTCTGATTATTAAAGTAATACATCTTTAGTTTAGAAAATTGGGAAAATACATTACAGAAAAAAATAAAGCATTTGTTCAAAATTCTCTTCTGGTATATTAGATTATTTCTCATTTGATATTCACTCCCCACTTCTTTGGGATAGAGTTTACCTCCCTACCCCATTGAATTTAGGCTTGGTAATGCAATTTCCTTTGGTCTATGAAAAAGGTAGTGACATGTCTGACTTTGGGGAGAAGTTCTAGTTCAGAGCAGAGGTTTTAAGAGAATCTCTGTTTTGTACTCCTGATATCAGGCAGGCCCTGCTTTTACAACTTGGGCCCAAGAGTGAGAGACATAAAACAATTCTGCACAGGGAACTGGAACCCATCCAAGCAAGGTCTAGCCATGCCCTAGCTCATGTCTTTTTGAACCAGAAATGAATGGCTCATTGTAATCCTTTGAGATTCTGAGGTTGTCTGTTACATAACAAAAGTTGACATATGTACCCACCACTCAATGGAGATTATACACACAAACACATATCCCCACACACATATATAAACATATATTCTGGTGTGTTGTCTTCCAAGCCTTCATTGCTTCTGGCTCTCTGGGTTGTACATGGTATGTGGATAGGATACGTATGTGGATATATATGTATAATTATGTTCATATATATCCATACATATATATCCATGCACATATGCATATGTGCATGTTTATATTCATGTATATACATGCATTAAATATATGCATGTTTGACATGACCCTGAATATTTATATATCCTTGTATAAATACATAGATTCAAAATGGACCTCTTCTAGGGGAACCAATTTGGACCAGTTCGCCTTGGACTTTCCTAGTTTTCAGAAAGGCCCATTCCCCAGGAACTCCTCCATCTCAGACAAACGAGTACTGTTATCTACCGCTGACTAGTCGTACTTGTCGAAAAGCCCTACTTTTCTCATTTAATAGATTTTGAAAAGAAAACTTCAAAGGCATTGAAGTGCTATTCTCAGTTTTTAATAACTACATAGCACCCCAAAATATGTTTAATGAACCATCAAATTTAACCAATTATCTAATTGGCTTTTAATTATTATTTTTTCTTGTAAGTTAAAAAAATTATACTTGTGTTCTGACTTATTTATCCCAATTACTCCTCAAGCAGAATTTTATAATGTGGGAGCCCAATTTATATGCAACAGCTTAATTTTAAATAGAAAAAAAATTTTGAAGAGAGAGCATAATTGTATTTCATACAGTCATATAATTTTAGTAAGTATTACATAGCAAATATATATAATACATAAGTATTATTTAATAGGCAATGAACCGTATATTCTTGGATATTCAAGTTGCAGATCTTACTACCTATTCTCATTTGACTTTCAAACAAAGGGAAGAGGCTAAAATATGTACATCTGAAAAATAAACTTACAGTATTAATAATATCATTCATGTTGAAGTATGAGATAAAGTATGCATACATATTTACTTATATATACATATAAAGTATATATCTAGTGCTACATGGATTTGAAGAAGTTAACATATAATATATGTTAGTATGGTCAAGGAAGCAGGTAGAATATGAAGTTAAAGGAACAGTAGACATTATATATGGAACTGACAATCTATTTTTAAAATTAATTACATGGACAAAATGAAGAAAGAACTTTATGTAATAATAATGTAATTGTGCAGTGCAATTAAGGAGTGAAGGATGCAGGCATCTGGATCTCAAAGTCTTTGTCAGACCTTGTGAATAAACCCTTTATACCTTCCATTACTTGTAAATATAGCAATAATTCAATAAATAAAAATGATTATCCTTCTGAGATGAGTTTAAGATGTGTTTTAAGAAAAATATTCCATGTAAATATCCCAAGAACTAAATAATATTATTTCTAAAGCAGACAGCTAAAAAGCCATGTCAAATATAGGGTTAAGAATTTTACATTCAATCTGTAAATCCACCTATGAAACTCTTCATTATACTTTCAGAAATGTATATCATATTTTGTACGTGTTCTCCTGTTCTATTTTGTGCCAATAATTAAATGTTTACGGATTGTGATGTGCAGTGGTTGGTATAAAGGCAGATTTTAAGGCATATTCCTGGAATGAACTTATGAAAATCTGCTATTCCTTTCATGGCATGACAATATAAACAATATAGAGTAATAAACTGTACCTTAGCAATTCCTGCAAAGAAATGGCATTAAAAATAAAATCCTACACTGCATGGTAAACAAAACGAAATAACAGCCCTTACCTCTTCATCTCAAAAATTGTCCTAGTTGGGTGGATATTGATAACAGCAAGAGTGCAGTCAGTCCTAAACACATAATTTAAGTAGACCACACAGCTACAGGCATTAACATTTAGAGGTACCACCAATGTACTAAGAAGAAAGAATATCTTGTATAGAAAAGTTTCTGGATCAGATTGCAGATTTATTAGTCATCCTCCAATACCTTGAGACCAATTCAATTTGTCAGAGCTCAATATCATTGCCATTTCCCACAGAATCCTGGGTTTTAAATCAAGGCCAACGTTGCATCTAACCTTGGAGGGAAAACAAAATTTATGGTATTGCTGGAAGGCTCATGTCTCACAGGGATTTAAATCATTTGAATAATCCATTCTGATATTTTCCCCTTGTTGTGTGAAAAGAAGACAGTCACTGGTAT
This sequence comes from Myrmecophaga tridactyla, assembly GCA_004026745.1. Classification (NCBI taxonomy): domain Eukaryota; kingdom Metazoa; phylum Chordata; class Mammalia; order Pilosa; family Myrmecophagidae; genus Myrmecophaga; species Myrmecophaga tridactyla. Next base: position 26,718 of record PVIY010017904.1, read on the forward strand.
GATTAACAAAATAAATAATGAAATATGAGCAGCAAGCATGTTCCACAGAACAGGACGTTTTCTGCTTAGTATATGTTGGATTTACATAAAGAGAAACTGTGTCCATATCAGTTATTTACATGATTGTTGAAGGAAGTGTTCAAATTTGTTTATCGTTTTAAATTTATGGGAAGAGTGACATTCAAGGAGTATCTTAAAAGCAATCAATAAGAGATATGCACAGCGAGGTCAAAGAGATCTGACATGGCTCATTAGTGTCAGATTTTCTTTTTTTTTCTGAAATATGTAATATATTAAAGATGTATCTAACTTATTTCCCTTAAGGAATTTACATGCTCGGAGAATTTCAGTGTTGAGGTATTTATTTACATTACAAAGAAAACAAATGCATTAGTTTCAGTTAATCAGACTGTTTAAGTGAGTTTTAGCAAGTTCTCATTTTTTTATTTCACTGTGTACCTGTAGGTTTGACTTTATTTTTCTGTTACTCATTAATTTATTTATTTAAATCCTTCAGTAATCTCAGTCTCATAGGTATAGATACCAACCATTTGCCAATTGTCTCATTTATACCTCTGGTCCAGAATTCCCTACAAGAGGCTGTACTGATAAATCTAAAGGTTTTCATGACATTTCCACTTGGATGTGTAACTGTCATTAAGAATTTCAGATGGCCAAAATAAAACTTCTAATACTGCCTCCAAATATGCCCCATGCACAACCTTCCTTATGTTAACTGTTGGCAACTCTATCCCTCTAACTGCTCAGGCCATGTGCCTTGTCGTAACTTTTAACTCTTCTCTGACTCCCTCAGGAAGTGCTGGAGGGAGATAGACAGCTGGATAATTATATAATAGCTCTTCACCCTCCTGTCTGTGAAAGACACATCACTATACCCAAAGTTGTATGATCAGAAAAAAGTCACTTTCATTTGCAAGGTAACTGTAAAATTTGGGGGAGGAGAGGGATTATTTGGGGAACACCACTGTATCACATCTCTTCTCTTGTCTTTATAAAGAACTGCAAAACATAAAGTAATTTTGCATATTATTTCAGTTCATTTCCCTTCACTCTAAGTCTAGAGGATAGAAATTGTTATTTTCAAGGAAAGCTTAAATGAGGAAACTGCAGCTCAAAGCTCACTGCTCATAAGTTTTGGAATTCACACATGCATTCCTGCCCACTGATTTCCATGCTAGGGTCTCTTCTATTATGTTGTTTAGAAACATGGCCCTTTAGGAATTCTGTAGAGTACATACTTATTATTTAGAATCAAGAACAGCTCATTGATCCACCTTTACCTGCTACTTATAGGGAGATTCATACAGTGAAATGGTTCACTTTTAAGGAAGAAATAAATAAAAAATGATGTTCATGGCTTCATCTCTATCATATGTGCCTGTTTTAATATTATTGTACTTTAGAAAAATGAAGCTTAGGTAAGAAATGATAGAAACATGCAAGGACATTTATATAATGAACAGGTAAAATACTTCCATACAAATATTTATAACTTTTAAAATTTTACAAAAATATGTCTGCATACCAGATGACACTTCATCATATTGTGCTTTCAATGTAGATTATGGAAAATTGATATCTGAGGTCTCAAGTAAATAAAATTTGCCAGATAAATTTTTTAGGTAATTTATATTTTGAACATTTGTAATAGCTCCTCTGTTTCAGTCCAATAACTATAAATACGAGTTACAACTGACTCTGTAAGCAATAAAAAAGCTATTCAAAAAGAAAGAAAATTATCTAAAATAAGTGGTTCCTAGTGTGATCTCTTGCCTGTAAGAGGGAGAGATGTGAAAACTCCACCAATCACAAATTAAAAATTCTAAAGTCTGCTGTTGGCCTAAAGGAGGAAATGAGCAATGACATTATTAGATTAATCTGCTCATTAAAACACATTTGTAGGCCAGAGTTATAGTTTTTGCTACTTGATTTAAAAAAGAAGTTTCAAAATGTGTCCTAAGAAGATTAAATATGAGTAATTTCCCATGTATTTTGAGTATAGCTCTGTGAATATACTTCAATATGAATAATGAATATGAACAAACCTGACTTACTAATTTTATGAAAATAATTGTCTTTAGGGTATAGCCCTAATTTTAACAGGTAAGATTAAAAAAAAAAACAGTGAAATTTGTGTAAAATTGTATTTCATTTCTTAATTGGGGCTATTGCTAGCCTAGTTATTTTTAATATCATTAAAAATTATTGTAAATAATGTGCTGGACAGTACATTATATATTTCTGGAGGTTTAATACCATGTCTGAGTCATCTCAAAATAACCTATATCCAATAGTAACTTGTTGTGGGAAATCAGGGTCAAGGCTTCAAGCCTGCAGGAACGTTACATGGAAACAGAACAAACGCGGGCTGAGACTCTGAAGTTTCAGGAAGTAGGTTTTTATTCATCCATGGGGCTCAGCCGAGTAGTCTCTCTGAAACTCTGAGCCCTGAACAAAAGGTTAACATCAGTTTTTATAGACAAGATGGCACATTAAAGACAAGGTAAATGATTGGCTGGTTTAAATTGGGAAGGGCACAAAGCTGGGTTTACAGAAGTGGATGAGCGGTTGGTGGGGGGGTCCTTACAGGAATTTGTTTTATCTTGCCTATGTGCAGTTTTGCCTGTTCTTAGGACAAGCATCCTGTTTATGGGTAGTTCTGACTGCTCAGAGGAATTTGGGGAATTTTTAAAGAGCAGGTAGTTTAAATGTGCAAGTAGGGGTGATGGGTCCATCTGCTGCAAGGGGCCTGCTTACTACAAACTCACACAGAGTAGAACCTAAAAATAACATTCATGTTCTCTTTAAGATTTAAAGACACCAACTAGTTTATATATACCCATGTATTTGAAGCCTTTCTTATTTTTGACTTCTACCAAGGAAAGTTCTAGTCAGTACCACCATTTGCAGATATCAATGTACTTGTAGTCAGGCTTTATTATTCCTCTCTCAGAATAATTCTATAAAAATCTGGAAGTGGTATCATCCTTTAGGCTTTGATTTAGGAGCACCCTATCAAAGTGACAATTACTTTCTTTATTTTTACAGGTCTGCAGCCTTAGCTCTTTTATTTTTTAAATATTTTTATTAACAAATCTTTACACACACAAACACATGATCCATACATGGTAAGTAATCAATGGTTCACAATATCATCACTTAGTTGTGCATTCATTACTCTGGGATATATCAGGGTTTCACACTAACTTGTACAAACCAACCAGATCTCACGCTGTATTCAATATTCCATGTACTTATGGTGTTCAAGTAAACTGACCATACAAGTTAAATTAGGTAATACACTACCCAAAACATAAATTTTGCACCAAATAACATCTCTCCTTTTGGTCTCACACAGAAGTTGAAGTTTTAAAATCCAATGATGCCGTCATCAACCTTATATTCTGATGTACCTTAGTCTTATCCAGATCAGCTTCATTCATATCCCCACTTGAAGTCTGATCCCTTTTTCATCCTTTTAAACAGGTCTGGTATGGGGTATTGCTGACATTCATAGTTTCAGAGCTCTAACACTGAGTCTCAGCTGTTACATAAATACTCAAAATTTCTGGGAAAGACAGGTTCTTTACAAATAGCTTAGTACCTTAGTATTTAGAAATAACAGTTACACCTGCTGAACATATGTGACTGCTGTAAGAGCTTACAATCAGGAACCCTTTACAATAGGTTCCAACTGATAACCCATGCTCTTGACTTCAGTTCACCAAGTTTTTATACTATAGTTAGTTCATATGAGTGAGACATGATAATATTTGTCTTTTTGTTTCTGACACTTCATTCAGTATGCAGCCCTTATGGTTCATTCACCTAATTGCATGGCTAACAATTCCATACCTTCTTGTGGCCTGTTGGTAGTACATTGCATACACCACAGTTTCTCCTCCCATTCCTCAGGCTTTGCATCCTTATGCCACCTCTATCCATTGTGAATTATGAACACTGCCACCATAAACACCAGTTTGCAAATGTCCATTCTTGTCTCAACACTCATTTCCTCCAGGTATATACTGAGAAATGGGGTTCCAAGATCATATGTCAACCCCACCCCTAGTCTTCTGTGGAACCATCACACTGCCCTCCAAGGGGTTGCAACACTCAGTTTCCCTACGACAGTGAATAGGTACAGCTCTTTCTTTGCATTTTCTCTAGCACTTATTTCTCAGTTCGTTTTAAACAGTTTTATTCACACATCCTACAATCCAACCTAAGTAAATAGGCATAGCTTCATTCCCCTAATCTATATGAAAACATTTCCTTTCCTTCCACAAAGAATCCACACCCCTCCCCCATGCCCCCAGCCTGCTGACCTTTAGTTTTAGCATAATACCTTTGTAGCATTCAGTGGAAGCATATTACAATGTTGCTATTGACTATAGACCCTAGCTTGCATTGACTGTACTTTTTACTCTATACCATCCATTTCCAATACCTTGCAATGTTGACATTCATTTGTTTACCCTCATGCAAAAATACATTTAATCAAAATCTAAAAAATACAAAACTAAATATATGTACATTTAATCACTATCATTTTCCATGCTAGTCATTCCTAAGTTATACAATCTCAGTCTTTATCCTCTATCTTTCTTTCTGGTTTCATATGTGCCCCCATCCCTTCTCCCTCAATCATACTCACATTCAGCTTCATTCAGCATGCTTATATTATTGAGCTAAAATCAGGTAGTATTGTACTCTACATTGCTAAATTTTTACAGTTGGTCCCAATGTACAATCTGTATTACTGAAGCATCAAATGTACAATCTCTATCCTATTTCTATCTCCCGATAGCCTGTGTTCTTAACTTCCACTCCCAAAGTTCACTTAATGTTTGTTCATATAGTGAGACCATACAGTATTTGTCCTTTTGTTTCTGGCATTTTGTTCACTCAGCATAATGTCCTCAAGGTTCATCCACATTGTTACATGTTTCATGAATTTATTCTGTCTCACAGCAGTGTAATATCCCATTGTATTTAAATGACACAGCTTGTTTGGCCACTCATCCGTTAATGGACATTTGGGCTGTTTCTATCTCTTGGCAATCATAAACAATGCTGCTATAAAATTCAGTGTGAAAATGTCCATTTGTGTCTTTGACTTCAGTTCCTCTGAATATATATCTACTAAAGGGATTGCTGGATCATATGGCAATTCTATACTTAGCTTCCAGAGGAAACACAAAACTTCCTTCCAGAATGCTTGTACCATTTTACATTCCCACCAGCAGTGGATAAATTTGCCTCTATCTCCACAACCTCTCCAGCACTTGTCATTTTCTGTTTTTTGATAATGGCCATTCTGGTGGCTGTGAGATGATATCTCATTGTGGCTTTGATTTGCATTTCCCTAATAGTCAGTGAAGTTAAGCCTCTTTTCATGTGCCTTTTATAACCATTTCTACTTCCTCTTCTGAGAAGTGTCTGTTCATGTCTTTTCTCCATTTTTTAATTGTGTTGTTTGTCTTTTTGTTTTTGAGTTAAAGAATCTGTTTATATATTCTGGATACTAAACCCTTATCTAATATGTGTCTTCCATTGTGTATGTTGCCTTTTTACTATCATGACATTTTCTTTGATGCATAAAAGTGTTTAATTTTGAGGAGATCCCATTTATCTATTTATTTTTTCATTGATCATGCTTTGAGTGTACGGTCTAAGAAACTACCTCCTATTACAAGATTTATATGATGTTTCTCTACATTTTCTTCTAAAGGTTTTATAGTCTTAGCTCTAATGTCTAGTTCTTTGATCCATTTTGAGTTAATGTTTGTATAAGGTGTGAGATATGGATCCTCTTTCATTCTTTTATATATGGATATCCAATTCTCCAAACACCATTTATTGCAGAGGCTGCTCTGTACCAGGTGGATTGGCTTGACTGTCTTTGTCAAAGGTCAATTGTCCATGTATTATAGAGTCTATTTCTGAATGCTCAATTCATTCCCATTGGTCAGTATATCTACATTTATGACAGTACCATGCTGTTTGACTACTGTAGCATCATAGTATGCTGTAAAGTAAGGTAGTGTGTGACTTCCCATTTCATTTTTCTTTCTCAAGATATTTTTACCTATTCAGGGCACACTGCCATTCCAAATAAATTTGGTTATTCATTTTTATATTTCTTTAAAACAAATTGTTGGGATTTAACTAGTGTTGCATTGAAACTATACATCAATTTGGGTAGAATTGACATCTTAACTATATTTAATATTCCATTCCATGAACATGGTATGCCCTTCCATTTATTTAGGCCTCCCATAATTTCTTTTAGCAATTTCTTATAGTTTCTGTATATTGGTCTGTTCTAATCTGCTAGCTGCCAGAATGCAATATACCAGAAACAGAACAACTTTTATAAGGGGGACTTTATTAAGTTGCAAGTTCACGGTTCTAAGGATGTGAAAATGTCCCAATTAAAGTAAGTCTAAAAAAATGTCCAAATTAAGGCACCAACAAGAGGTTACCTTCACTCAAGAAAGGCCAATGAAGTTCTCACCTGGAAAGGCACATGGTGAACATGGCAATGTCTGCTTTCTCTCAAGGCTTCTTGCTTCATAAAGTTCACCTAGGGTCATATTTTTTCTTCATCTCCAAAGGCTGTGTGGGTGGTTCTCATGACTTTCTCCAAAATGCTTCCTTTTTAAAAGGATTCCAGTAAATAATCAAGACCCACTTGAAATGGGTGGAGTCACATCTCCCTCTAATCAAATTTAATACCTACAACTGGATATGTCACATCTCTGTGGAGATAATTTACTCAAGCTTCCAACCTACAGTGCTGAACAGGGATTAAAAGAAAGAACTGCCTCCACAAATTTGGATCTGGACTAAAACATAGCTTTTCTAGGGCACACAATTCTTTCAAACTGGCACAAGGTCTTTTGTGTCCTTTATTAAATTTATTCCTAAATATTTTATTCTTTTGGTTCTTATTGTAAATTGATTTTTTTAATTTCCAACTCAGATTGCTCATCACTAATATATAGAAACATTACTGATTTTTGGATATTGATCTTGTACCCTGCCTCTTTGCTGTACTCATTTATTAGCTCTAGTAGCTTTCCTGTAGATTTTTTAGGATTTTCAGCTAATAGTATCATGCCATCTGCAAACAGTGAGAGTTTTACTTTTTCCTTTCCAATTTGGATGCCTTTTATTTCTTTTTCTTGTCTAATTGCTCTGGCTAGATATTCCATCACATTGTTGAATAATAATGGTGACAGAGGGCCTCCTTGTCTAGTTACTGATCTTAGAGGGAAAGCTTTCAGTCTTTCCCTATTGAGGATGATTTAGCTATGGGGTTTTCATGTATGCCCTTTACCATATTGAGGAAGTTCCCTTCTATTCCTATCCTTTGAAGTGTTTTCATCAAAAAAGGATGTTGAGGGAAAAGCTTGTAGGTACACAAAGTCTAGAATGTGGCCTTGCTGCCTACATGAGCAGCTTGGCCTGGAACTCGCGGTTCTGGGCCTCCAGCTGGTGACACCTTCACAAGGAATACAGGAAAGCAGTCGTTGAATCACTGCAGCTGCTTCTTCTTGTTGGTGTGTGCTATCAATTAACTCAGGTCTGGCCCTTAGATGCACCTCCTGCAGCCCAGGAGGTGACATTTCAGCAAGACAGTGACTGCTAGAGAGGCACAGACATTCGCAAGCTGTCCCAAACACAACATGTTTTGAAAGGCCCTGGTTGAAAAAGCGGAAGAACTGAGATGTAGAGAACCAGAGACCACCCACCAGCTAGTACAAAAAGCCTAATGTACCCCTTTCCAAAAGGAGGCCTAGACCTGTCAGGAGAACACAGACTAGGAGACAGGCAGTAGGAAGTAAACCAAGCTGCATTCCTTGAAAGGGCTACCCTCATGTGTACCACCCCTGCCCTGCAGCCCATGACTCCCCACACACTCCACACACCTAAACCCCATCACCAGCACCCCCACCATGCTCCAATTACCTCTGCCCTTCCTCTCTCTCTCTCCCTTGCATCCCTACCCCACATCTCTGCCCCACACATGAGTGCAAACCTGTCCAAGCCTGACACGCCTCTCCTGTGCAAGTGCACAGTCTTTACCTCCTCCTCCCAAGACCCCTATACCCACTTCTAGCCCACTGAACTCCCTCCTCCTCCCTGCCCCCTGCAGCAGTCACCTGTGCATCTGGGCTGCAGGGACTTACCTTCAAACCTGGACCACACCCACACCCAGCCCATTTCTGCAGGGTCAGGTGTTATGTCTCCTCTTCCATTTCTAATTTTATTTATTTGCATTCTCTCTCTTTTTCTTTTTGTCAACCTTGCTAAGGGTCCACCAATTTTATCAATTTTCTCCAAGAACCAATTTCTGGTTTTATTGATTTTTTTTATTGTTTTCATGATCTTAATTTCATTTGTTTATGCTCTAATCTTCATTATTTCTTTCCTTTTGCTTGCTTTGGAATTAGTGTGCAGTTCTTTCTTTGGTTCTTCCAAGTGAACAGTTAATTCCTTGATTTTTGTTCTTTCTTCTTTTTTGATAAAGGCATTTAAGGCAATAAATTTCCCTCTAAGCACTGGCTTTGCTGCATCTCATAAATTTTGACATGCTTTTTTTTCATTTTCATTTGCCTCAAGATATTTCCTGATTTCTCTTGTAATTTCTTCTTGAGCCACTGGTTATTTAAGAGTATGTTATTGAACTTCCATATACTTGTGAATTTTCTGGTCCTCTGCCTATTATTGATTTCCAATTTTGTTCCTTTAAGATCTGAGAAGGTGTTCTGTATGATTTCAATTTTTAAAATTTATCGAGACTTGCTTTGTGACCCAGCATATGGTCTATCCTTGGAAATGATCCCTAAGTATTTGAGTAAAAGGTGTGTCCTGCTGTTATGGGGTGTAATGTTCTGTAAATGTCTTTTGACTCTAGCTTTTTAATTGTATTATTCAAATTCTCTGTTTCTTTATTGATCCTCTGTGTAGATGTTCTATCCATTGATGAGAGTGGAGAGCTGAAGTCTCAACTATTATGGTAGATGTGTCTATTTCACTTTTCAGTGTTTGCGTCATGTATTTTGTAGCATTCTGTCTTGGTGCACAAATATTTATGATTGGTATGTCTTCTTGAATTGTTCCTTTTATTAATACATGGTGTCTTTCTTTGCCTCTTTTAATTGTTTTACATTTGAGGTATAATTTGTTGGATATTAGTATAGCTACTCCTGTTTTTTTCTGATTGGTGTTTGCATGAAATATCTTTTCCCAATCTTTCATTTTTCAACCTATTTTTGTCCTTGAGTCTAAAATGAGTCTCCTGTAGACAGCATATAGTTGGGTTCTGTTTTTAAATTCATTCTGTTATGCTATGTCTTTTAATTGGGGAGTTTAATCCATTGATATTTACTGTTATTACTGTATCCAGTGTTTTGTTCTGTCCAACTGAAGAAACCTCTTTTTTTTTCCATCACCTCCACCCCCTTTCTGCTGGGGCAAAACCTCCTACTTCCATTAAAGGTTATTCCAATTTTACTTGTGTTGGGGGCCTGTTTTCAGGAGCCAAAATTTGTTAATTAATTCCACAATTGGAGCTTGGCTGAGCTAAGCCTTTGATAATAGTAAAACCTGCTTCATTTCCCCTCAGGGAACCAGTCATCCATAACTGTGTGGCAGGGGCACTGATCTCCATGGCTTGGGAGATTTACAGTTCTTCATGGAATCTCAGCCATTCTACCTGGTCCAGACTAGTATATGCTCTGTTTCTGATCATTGGTATTCCCCATTTTGTTCTGAACCATTCCTGGCTATTTAACAGCTGCTTTGGAGGATGAACTAAATTCCACACCTCACTATGCTGCCATCTTTGATGCTCAATTACATTTGAAAAGAAGTAAATCTAAGTTTATTATAATAAAACCAAAGAAATAGTCCTTCATTTCTTGTTATTTCAGAACTACCTGTAAAATGTCATCTGTGGTGTGCACTATAAATTGTCGAATGTGTGGTAAATCTGCAGAGGTGGTTTTTACGGTGTTCTTCCTACTTTTGTAAAGATCAAATTTCTTTTTTAATTCTCCCAATATTCTCTTTTTACTCAGTCTTGTCTCACAGACATACTACTGGAAGCATGCCACACACCAACCAATTTCCTCATGATTTTATGATATTTCAGATCATGCAATATACTATAGATATGTGCAATATAGTATCACTGGTCATCTTGATTAGTTTTGCAAGTAAGTTTTATTGTGGGCATGTATACATATGAATGGCTCTGACATATGGACTTGCTTTAAACCACAGCATGAACTAAGCTTACTGTCTGTGGTGGTTGGAGCTATGAACCACCCCCCCCCCCAAAACATGTTCTTAATCCTCATCCATTCTTGTGGGTATGTATCTATTGTAAATAGGGCCTTTTGATGATGTTACTTCAGTTAGGGTGTGGCCAACTGACTTGGGATGGGTATTAATCATGTAACTGAAGGCCTCTTAGGGAAGGAAAAGAAGAGAGAAAGCCAGAGGGAGCACCTAAAGCTGAATATTAATGGAATACCAGAAAAGAAAGGGAAAGTCAGGGGAATTCTCCATATGCATTGCCATGTGACAGAAAAACCAAGGACCAGGATCATTGGAAGCCATGCCCTGAATACCATAGTGTTCTTGGAGAAAGCATTCTCTTGATAACACCTTGATTTTGAACTTTTTCTAGCCTCAAAACTGTGAGCCAATATTTCCCATTGTTTAAAGCCAACCCATTGTGTGGTTTTTGTCAAACAGCCAGGAAAATAAAACACATCATCTAATCCCTTTTCCTTTGCCAAATTACCTTTCCAGTCTCCTTCATTGCCATTTATTTACAGATAACATGTTTTAAAAACTCAGAGTAATAATGATAAAATCAAATTTCCTATGTCCCTACTAGGATGTCAAATTTCTTTAGCTGTCCCCTTTACTTTTTATACTTTAAATAATTGAAACTTTATTAGGCTTTAATATATCATAACCCTTGTAATTGTCTATTGTGATGGCAAGTTTCATGAGTTAACTTGGCTAGGTCATTGTACCCAATTATTTAAATAAACACTAATCTAGGAGTTGAGGTGAAGGTATTTTGTAGATGTTGTTAATATCAACAATGAGTTGAATTTAAGTAAAGGAAATCCCCTTTCTGATATGGGTGGACCTCATCCAGTCAGCTGAAAGGCCTTACTAGCAAAAACTGAGATTTTTCCAGAGAAGAAGGAATTCTGCTTCAAAACTATAGCATCACTTCTTATCTAAGTTTCCAAACTACTGCTTGCCCTACAAAAATATTTGGTTGCGAGCCAGTAAAATTGCTTGAGCTGTCTCCTTTTTTTAAAATAATGGAATAAAACCCTATCTATCTATTTATCTATCCATCTATCTATCTACCTATTTATATCTATCACCTATTCATGTGCTGATTTACCTATCCTATTAGTTTTGTTTCTCTGGAGAACCTTGACTGATAAGCCTATACTAAATGGAATATCTGTCACTATAGCATAGGGAATGATACCACAGAGTATCACTGGAGTAAGTGAAGTTTGTATGACTTTCTAACCTAATATTTCTATGACATTTTCTCCTCCTATTTACAAAAACAGTCTTATAAGTTTTTCAATAGATTACTGTCTAGCCTTCACTTTTTATCCACTTTTATTTTTGTACGCTGATGACTCTAACAAATGCAAGCATGTAGTCACATGGAAAACTAGCAGCTGGTTCTCTGGATTAATTATTCCCAGAGTTCAATAACATTTATGTAAAACTGAACTCTGACCCTAGTATTGCCAGCATGCTCAGCTCATATCACATATTGGTATAAGGGCCTTGGGGGAAAAGTTAAAATGACTATAAATAGAAATATTTTTTTCATAAATAACCCTGGGCATATTACTACACTGTTGTAAAACACATTCTCATTCCAATATCAGAAAATGTTCTCTGCAATTTTACTCCTCCACTCTTATGGGCACATCTGCATCTATGATGACAAATGCTGAAATCAAGAAATTTTTAGCTATCTTATAGCATACGTGAGCCAGTTTAGGTGCTGCATAATGATTCCCCTTTCACAAAGAAATCATATGCACTCATATGTGTGTGGCTCACCACTAAAAACCATAGCTTGGCATACTGCCTGGCACAAAGTATGCACTCAATAAAAATATGTTGACTAACTAAATAAAGTAATGAAGTCATTAACTCTAATTTAATTTAAAATGACAAGTCTCCATTTAACAAGAATTATTCATATAATTTAATCCTCTAAGATATAAAATTTATTAACTTTGTGTCCTTAAAAAAATAATGTAACTGCATAATAATTCACATAATGTTGATGTGAAGATTAAATAAACAATATATCTGTTCTAGTTTGCAAGCTGCTGGAATGCCATATACCAGAAATGGAATGGTTTTTAAAAAGGGGAATTTATTAAGTTGCAAGTTTACATGTTCTTAGGCTGTTAAAATGTCCAGATTAAAGCAAGGCTAGAGAAAATGTCCAAATTCAGGCAAGGCTATGAAAATGTCCAATCTAAGGCATCCAGGGGAAGACACCTTGGTACAAGAAGACTGATGATGTTCAGGGTTTCTCTCTCAACTGGAAAGGCACATGGTGAAGATGGCAATGTCTGCTAGCTTTCTCTCCAAGATTCTTATCTCATGAAACTCCCCAGGGCCAGGCTCTACAGCTTTTACCAAAATAGTTCCCTCTTAAAGAGATCCAGTAAGCAAACCCCACATTGAATGGGTGGAGAAACATTTCTATGCAATTCATCTAATCAAAAATTACCACCAATGGTTGGGTGGGTCACATTTCCATGGAAAAAAATCAAAAAGCTCCCACCCAGCAACATTGAATGAGCCTTAAATAAGTTGGCTTTTTTGGAGTACACAACATAATTCAAACCTGCAGATCATCTAAAACACTGAGCCCCTGCATGACACATTAGAAAAAATTCAGTGCTAGTTTATGACAAAACAAACAGCAACAAAAATAAAAACCTTAAAAAGACAAAAAGAGCTTGTATTTTAGAAATTCCACTGGAGGGGAAGATTAAGTAATATTTTATCATATCGGTTACTTTTAGACATTGAAAAGATAATATCTGTAAGAAAGAGCCCACTCTAAATCTTTGCAAGAATTATTAGCTCTTGCATATATAAATACACCAGATTTTGCTAGATTTTTTCCCTAGATTCTGTCAGTAAACAAGAATCAAAAGAAAAGAAATAATGCTATCAAAATAGTTCAGCTGAACAGGAGGTTTAAAATATGCCCTATTAACTTCACAAATTCTACAGGTAAACATTTGACATGTAGGCTGTGCCTTTCTCTGGTGTGCTATTTGTGGGCCAGAGATGACAATATATTGTTTCATAAACATTAGTACTGTAGTCACTTATTGTCTTTTTATATAAACACTGATTACAGGTATGCATTTGATTCTTCACAAAATCTTCCCCAGCTTATGGTTCCTGTCTCTGAGCACTGTTCAGGGGGGCACGACCCTTCTTCCCACAGCCTCAACTTAAAAACTCTTTCCTGGATCTGGAAAAATTAAATGACTGATCTAAGTTAAGTCATCATGGAAGATAAACTATAACTTTTAAAGTGTTTTCATTTAAGAAATGATTTTTAACCATTTAAAATGATTTCCCTTCCCCCACCTCAGTATAATTACAGGTGCTTTCCTTCTCTCTACTCTATCATTGACTTCATTACTTATGAGTTCCTCTCAGACTGTGAACATGTCCATTCTCTCTCCCAAACTTTGTATGCTTTCTGTTGTCTCTTTTTTTTAACTTTGCATAAAAGCCTCTTAAAATATCTTATGATATTTTCATAAGTCACATACACACCCAAATTTAAGCATACATGCCTGCTTATTTCTGGGAGTTTTGCTGCTTTGTTATTTCTTTTGTTGACTAGCCAGATTAACATAGTAAAAAAGACATGTAGCTATATAGTTATACTGCCTACGCACTTATCACCACGTGGATGGACGCATGAGATGGAAGGTGGTAGACTTAGTATCCAAGTGATCTGTGAGAGCTGGTCTGGCATTGCTGCAATCCAGCCAGTCTGTTCCTGTACACTAGAGTCAATAATAAAACAGAAGACCAAGAATGAAATAAGCTTTAAAAATATCATCATGTAAATAAATATATAGTGGAAAATTATGATGAATACAGTGAAGGAAGATTAAAGAATATGATTTTTAGGAGGACAGCAGATTAAATGGTGGTAGGGTAGAATGATCAAGACAATTCAAATTTACATGCAAAAAGAGATTTGAAAGAGGATTAGGATTTGGCCAGCTCAAGAGACTTTCAATGAACAGCTATTGGCAAAGCTGAGCAGAAAATAATTTAGTGCATTTGAGTTACTGAAAGATCTGTGTAGCTAGAGTACAAAGATGATGGGGAAGGTGGATGTGGGATGATTTTTAAATGTTGATGTCATATATCAACGTCATATCACAGTGTAACATCTCACATGTCATAAATGGCAGCAGTGGCAAATCCACATGCCTACAGGTCCAGACAAGTAACTTAAATGTGAAAAGCTTTTTTGGTATGTATCATAATGAGTGATATAAACTATGGCACCCTGGAGAACACACGCCCAGTTTCAAGTTAGATCTGAAAGATAGTTGCCAGGTGAAATATGGGCCCACTGTTTTCAAATCTTATTTTTTTACAAAGAGAAGCAAGAAAACCAAATTGATTTTTGTGAAATGTCCTGATTTTTAAATTCTGGCTCAATATTTTAAATACTATGCAAACCAAATAAGAGACATTTGTTGGTTGGATACAGCCCAAAGGCCTTTTAGGATAGGTTAAAAAAAAATGTATTTTTAATCCTGGTAAAATTGTAAGCCATTGAAAGATTTAAAGTAGGAAAGTGTAAGCCAGATGAGAATTGTTTAAATAACCCATTTACATTCTGTATGGAGAATCAATTATTAAGGTGTGAGATGATACTGACTTGGAGAATTGGTGGTGATGGAGCTGAAGAGAAGTAAACTGATAAAATGGATAGTTTGGAGAGAAAATCAACATGATCTGGTTAGGTGCTGGTGTTAGAGAATACAGAATAGGAAGGGATGTGGTTGGGATCCTGGCTTCTGGTACGGGCTCTTGGGGTAGTCTGTTATTTTTAGTTTTTGCTAACCAAGCTCTCTACAGCACTTTGTATTTGATTTCTATAGAGGACAGCCAGTGTTCTTTTATTGCTTTAAGACCTCTTTAGCTGCTTTTTTCCACCTCAGGTAATGTTAATCACCTATTTTTAGAGAGCTGTTCAATATATGCCAAATATGTGATTCTGTTAGAAGATGTAAATAAAATCACTCCTCCTTCTGATACTGGTGTGGGCATGTGGCCAAGCTTATCCAAGCATAGGGCTTTCCTCTAGCCTCAATAGTTCCTCTAGGGATGGACACTAGAATGAACCTGGGCCAATTGGGATCCTTCTCCTTTAGTTTTTTTTTAAACCAAAATATCAGACTTGAGCCTTCCCTTCTACAGCTATAACCATTTGAGACACAGTGTCAGGTGACCATATCCATGTGAAAAAAACTGTCCAGAAAGAATGAAGTAAATATATAATGAGAATTAGGATTTGAAATTCTTCACTGTGGTGTGCCAGATTCTAAACTGTGTGCTACTCACAATTACCATAGATTCTGTTTCTACAAACCTTTGTTTTTCAACAAAACAAAGTTTCTCCAATATTGTGATTGCTTCTACTACCCATCCAACATGTCATTGTTTTTGCATAATATTGTTCATGTTGATTTCTATCCCTTGTAACTGAAATAGCTCTCAGCAGTACAGTTTAATAGCTCCATGTTGTCCTGATTCTCAGTCTACTTTCCTGGTTATTCTCTATTCTAGTTTGCTAGCTGCTGGAATGCAATATACCAGAAACAGACTGGCTGTTAAAAAAGGAAGTTTAATAAACTTTACAAACTTTAAGCTAAAAATCTTTAAAACTGTTAGTTTACAGTTCTAAGGCTGAGAAAATGTCCCAATTAAAACAAGTCTATAGAAATGTTCAATGTAAGGCATCCAGGGAAAGATACCTTGGTTCAAGAAGGCCGATGAAGTTCAGGGTCTCTCTCTACCGAGAAGGCACATGGAGAACACAGTCAGAGTTTCTCGCTCAAGTGGAAAGGCATGTGGTGAACACGGCATCATCTGCTAGCTTTCTCTCTTGTTTCATGAAACTCCCAGGGAGGCATTTTTCCTTCTTCATCTCCAAAGGTCACTGGCTGGTAGAATCTCTGTTTCTCGTGGCTGTGTCATTCTCTGCTCTCTCAGAAATCTCTGGCTTTCTCCAAAATGTTTCCTCTTTTATAGGATTCCAGTAAACTAATCAAGACCCACCCAAATGGGTGGAGACATGCCTCCAGCTAATTTAGTTTAACAACCACTCTTGATTGAACCACATCTCCAGGGAGATGATCTAATTACAGTTTCAATCATACAATACTGAATAGGGATTAGAAGAAGTGGTTGTCTTTACAAAATGGGATTAGGATTTCTAGGGTATTAGCATTTCTAGGGTACATACATCCTTTCAAACTGGCACATTCTCTTTTTTTCTGCTCATCCCTTAAATGATGAGTCATCTGGGATTCTAATATCTTCTAAGTTCACTGGTAGCATATGTCTAATCATCCCTTCCATCTTGTATTTTATGCAGAATCCTGAAAGTAATTCTAGACTCAGTTCTTTTCAACATTCCCATTTACTTAAAGCTAATCAATTAAGACTTGTTTACTCTAATTCCTGAACATCATCTGTCTATCCCTACTGCAAACTCTTTAGTTTAGGTATTCACCATCTCTTGCTTGACCTTCTATGGTGGTCAAGTGACATCTCTTACCCTCGATCACATTGTTGTTAGATTCTCAAAATGCCAATCTTGGCATATCATCTCAATGTTGAAATTTTCTCTTATAACCTACAGATAGAAGTTCAAAGTCCTTAATATTGCATATAAAACCCATTATCAGTATCCTGCCTTCCATGTTGGAAGCATGTCTTACCACATGCCCCCATCAATTGTGTTCTAGCAGAGTCAAACTCCTAGTTGTACTCAGTCTGCACTGTAATAGTCCATCCTTTGATTTACAATTCTCTCAAATCTCTTTCAGTGCCTCTTAAACTTGCAGACTCCTTTCCCTCAATAAAACTCTTGCTTAGATATCACAAATTCTTTGGAGATATTCCTGACTCTCTAACAAATGTATTTACATCCTTCTCTTTCTAGTCCTTGGGCTTACTTGCTTCTGTTGTGGAGTTAGTCCTGTTACAATTATGTGATTACTTATTTTTTCATTCGGCTGCAATGTAAGCTGCCACCAGACAAGGAGTGTTTATGTTTCCTTACAAACCTAGGATACAAAGTGGCCGATGAAAATATGACTTCTGATAAATTCTAAACTGAATTAAAAGATACTTTATGGCCTTTCCCATCAAATGCTTAAAATTGACTATTAACAAATATTTACTATTATGAGTTTAAAAGAGGCTTGAAGACAAATGTTATGACTTGAGTCCTGATTGCATAATAAAGGGTCAAGTTGCTAAAATGTTCCTGGTGTCTAGTTCCTCATTTGCTATGTGATGGTATTGATTTTTACTTCCAGTGATATTCTAATAATTCAATGAAATAATATTCTTTAGAAAAGTATCTCAGTACCTACCCGGTATATGCTCAATATATGCTATTCTTATCCTACCATGTGCTTTGTCTCTGTGGTAGTTTTTCTTTGCAATGCTAAAACTTCCTTAATATAAGTGATTGGATAAGACAGAATTAGAAAAAAAAAAAGCTAATGAAAAAAGTTAAATACTGAAAATGTTCTATATTGAGCAGAGAATCAGAGAAGTCAGCATTTCTTAGATCTTTGAAAACCAGAACATCAACTCTGTGGGCCAACCAGCCTATTCTATCCATGCAGGCATTTGATTTGGAAGGACTCACAGGGGGATAATTACCTATTCACTTTAACAGCTTTGTCTGTAGCTACCACTGAATCAATGTAAGTTAATGTAGCAGATAGTTTTTTTTTTCTTTTAAGTTAATTTTCTTCTAAAAGAGTGAGAGATAATGAGTAATACAAGACAAAAGCACAAACATACACATATATAGAAAAGAAAATACTTTATCTACTCACACTGAATGTGCAGTAAATGACGCAATACACAAAATGTATTTTACACAGTATTTCTCCCTGATGCCAAATTTAGAAATAAATCCAAGGTATGACTGGCACTATGAATTTAGCTAGATTTTAATGCTAGAAAAAGAAGCCTAAAGTCTGGAAATTTCCAACCTTAGCAAACATAATATATAATTTTCTTTTCTCTCTGTTTTTATTTCACACTACCACAGAAGCATGCTGCTTCCATTCAGCTGGAGAGTCATGATATCAAACTCCATGTTTAGAGACATTAGAGACTCTTGAAAAGAAACAGGCATTAGATCACTAGAGTTCAAGAAAGAAGGAAGACATTTTCAGTCTGTTAATACCTCATTAATAGGAGCTTTAAGAACATAATCATTTTCTTAATGTTTGACATAAAATAAAATGTAGTATTGCCTTCTAAAATTCATTTATGCAGATAATATCATAGAATAAAGTATCATCTGTCAGAATGGACAATAGAAATAAATGAAAAGAATCATAAGCACATTCACTTCCTTTACCAACATGTTAAGAATAAAAGCAGTAGAGCACTTTGCAATTAAGGAACACTTAAAGTTATCTCTACCAATGTATGATTTATTGATTTTGCCAATAAATTTTTCAAGTCACTCGTTGATGATTGGCATTCTCTGTTACACTTCTGTGGAAATAAATGAGAAATACAGCAGAAATCATCTCAGTATCCACAAGTTTAGTTGTTTTGTGAAACAACAAGCATGTAAGAATGTGGGGAAAAATCAGTAGAACCATAAATAAAAAATAACATATTGTTGGGCTTGAGGATTTTTTCACTACAGGGAATATATCTCAGTTGAAATCAATAATGCTATTTAATTTCAAAATTGCTTCAGATTGTGCAGGTATACATTATTTTATTGCATTTTATTTCACTTTACTGTGCTTTGTAGATATAGCACTTTTTTTTTTATAAATTGAAGGTTTGTGAAAACCCTGCATCAAACAAGTCTATAAGTGCCTGTTTTCCAATGATGTGCTCACTTCATATCTCTATGCTACATTTGGGTATTTCTCACAATATTTCTATTGTTTCCATTGTTATTACATTTGATATGGTGACCTGTGATCTGCGATCTTTGCTGTCACTACTGTAATTGTTTTGCGGTGCCACAAATCACCATTACATAAGACAGCAAACTTAAGGGATAAATGT
Organism: Myrmecophaga tridactyla; assembly: GCA_004026745.1. NCBI lineage: Eukaryota > Metazoa > Chordata > Mammalia > Pilosa > Myrmecophagidae > Myrmecophaga > Myrmecophaga tridactyla. Next base: position 46,161 of record PVIY010017904.1, read on the forward strand.
ATATTTTGACTGCTGCACTGACTGGCCATTGCCATTTTCTCTCCCTCACCTTGGACCTCCTTATTCTCTGAGACACAACAACATTGAAATTAGGCCAATTAATAAGCCTACAACAGTCTCTAAGTGTTCAAATGAAAATAAAATTGCACTTCCTTCATTTTAAATAAAAAGCTAGAAATGATTGAGCTTAGTGAAAAAGGCATGTTGAAAAGCAAGATAAGCTGAAAGTTAGGCCTCTTGCACCACTTAGCCAAGTTACGAATGCAAAGGAAAAGTTCTTTAAGGAAATTGAAAGTGCTACTCAAATGAACACACAAATGATAAGAAAGCAAAACAGACATCTTGCTGATACTGAGGAAGTTTTAGTTTGGATAGATGATCAAATCAGTGCCAACATCCCTTAAGCCACAGCCTAATCCAGAGCAAGACCCTGACTCAGTCTTCAATTCTATGAAGGCAAAGAGATGTGAGGACCCTGGAGAAGAAAAGTTTGAAGCTAAAAGAGCTTGGTTCATGGGGTTTAGGGAAAGAAGCTGTCTTCATAACATAAAAATTCAAAGTGAGGCAGCAAGAGCTGATGTTGAAGTTGCAGCAAGTTATCCAGAAGATTGAACTAAAATAATTGATGAAGGTGGCTATAATAAACAACAGATTTTCAATCTATATGAAACAGCCATACTTTGGATTTTCATAGCTAGAGAGAAGACATCAATGCCTGACTTCAAAGATGCAAAAGAGAGGCTGCCTCTCTTGTTAGGGGCTATTGCTGCTGGTGACTTTAATTTGAAGCCAATGTTTATTTACCATACTGAAAATACTAGGGCTCTTACGAATTCTTTTAAGTCTACTCTGCCTGTGCTCTGTAAATGGAACAACAAAGCCTGGATGATGGCACCTCTGTTTGCATCATGGTTTATTGCTTAGAAAATAAGATTCCTTTCAAAATATTACTACTCATTGGCAATGCATCTAGTCATGCAAGAGCTCTGATGGAGATGTATAAGGAGATTAATGTTGTTTCATGCCTACTAGTACAACATCGATTCTGAAGCTCATGGATTAAAGAGTAATTTCAACTTTCAGATCTTATTATTCATACATTTTGTAAAGCTGCAGCTGCCTTTGTGAGTCTCCTGATGGAATTGGGAAATGTTATTTGTAAACCTTCTGGAAAAGAGTACAATTATAGATAATATTAAGAATATTTTATGACTCTTGGGAGAGGATTAAAATATCAATATTAACAGGAGTTTGGAAGAAGTTGATACCAACTTTCATGGATGACTTTGAAGGGTTCAACACCTCAATGGAGGAAGTAATTCTGGATCTAGTGGAAATAAAAACAGAGAACTAGAATGAGAAATGGAGCCTGAGGATGTGACTGAGTTGCTATAATCTCATGATAAAAGTTGAATGGAAGAGAAGTTGCTTCTTATGGATGAACAAAGTGGTTTTGTGAGATGGACTCGACTGTCGGTGAAGATGCTGTCAACATTGTCAAAATTACAACCAAAGGCTTTAGAACATTGCATCATTGAGTTGATAAAGCAACACCAGGGTTTGAGAGAATTGAGACCAATTTTGAAATAAGTTCTAGTGTGTGTAAAGTGCTATCAAACATCATCACATGCTACAGAGAAATCTTTTGTGAAAAGAAAAGATGCAGCAAATGTCATTGATGGCTTTTTTGAAGGCATTACATTACATTTTTTTAGTGGAAAAATATTTTCTAAATTAAAGTACATGCATTGTTTTTTAGGCATAATGATACTGCATGCTTAATAGACTATATATATAGTAAACATGACTTTTATATGTTGTGTCAATCGCTTTATTGCAATATTTGTTTTATTGCAGCGCTTTGGAACTGAACCCACAATATCTCTGAAGTGTACCTATACATACAAAATATAACCAATGGAAAAAAAAATTTTTTTTGGATTCATGGTACGGGAATCGAACCCAGGTCTCCTGCATGGAAGGCAGGTATTCTAACCACTAAACTACCCATGCACCCTATTACTAATGAAATTTTGAAAACGATCTTTATACACATCTCACCACAAAAAATCAAACTAAACTCTATAAAGTTTGAAAACATTAGATGGGTTATAAAACTGTGTAACTTACTCCACCATGTGTATATGAAAATTAAGTAGCATTTTGAAATTTTTAATCTCTAGGGAAACTATTCTACATGGATACTAGAATATTACACACAAATATACAGAAATTATGAGAAATGCACTCATAAACCCATTACTTATATTAAATAGTAGTTCACAGTTTACCATATTTGTTATCATCTATTTTTGTGTTTACATGTATTTAATAAATTATTAATATTATGACTTTTCATTCAGAAATATTTTATTATGCTTTTCAAACTTAATATTGATATTTTTGTAGTTAAAATACCCTTACCACAACTAA
>PVIY010017905.1:0-42356 GCA_004026745.1 Myrmecophaga tridactyla
AGGAATGCCTAGAGTGTATAATAATAGTGAAATGTACAAGGTACAATTTTAAAAATGTTTTTGCATGAGGAAGAACAAAGGAATGTCATTATTGCAGGGTTCTGAAAATAGATGGTAATTAATATTTTAAAATGTCACCTTCTGTGTGAGACTAAAGCAAAAAATGTTTATTTGTTACAAAATTTATATTTTGACTAGTGCATTTCCTAATATAACTTATGTAGATAGTTTGATTGAACACCATAAGTACTTGGAATCTCAGGTAGGACATGAGATTTTGTTGGTTTGTTCAGAGTGATGCCCCGATGAATCCCAGAGTGATTCAATCAGTGAGTGGAAAAGTATCTGCAAAGCCCCCTTCGGGGAGTGGTGAGAACAGGGAGAAATTCAACTTCCCCAAGTTGAATTCTTGATACTCTCACAAACAGTGTGGACAACCAAAGCTATAGGCTGAGCCCCCAGTCTTGGGGTTTGTTCATATGAAACAACCCCACAAAGGATAGGTCGAGTCTACTTAAAATTTAGGCCTAAGAGTCACCCCCAAGAGAGCCTCTTTTGTTGCTCAGATGTGGCCCCTCTCTCCAGCCAACACAACAAGCAAGCTCACCACCCTCCCCCTGTCTACGTGGGACATGACTCCCAGGGGTGTGGACCTTCCTGGCAACGTGGGACAGAGATCTTGGAATGAGCGGAGACTCAGCATCAAGGGATTGAGAAAAACCCTAGAATGAGCTGAGACTTAGCATCAAGGGATTGAGAATACCTTCTCGACCAAAAGGGGGAAGAGGGAAATGAGACAAAGTGTCAATGGCTGAGAGATTCCAAACAGAGTCCAGAGTTTATCCTGGAGGTTATTCTTATGCATCAAGTAGATATCACCTTGTTATTCAAGATGTAATGGAAAGGCTGGAGGGAACTGCCTGAAAATGTAGAGCTGTGATCCAGTAGCCATGTTTCTTGAGGATGATTGAATAATGATACAGCTGTCACAATGTGACTGTGTGAGTGTGAAAACCTTGTGTCTGATGCTCCTTTTATCTACCTCGTCAACAGACGAGTAGAACATATGGAATAAAAATAAATAATAGGGGGAACAAATGTTAAAATAAATTTAGTTTGAAATGCTAGTGATCAATGAAGGCAAGGGGTAAGGGGTATGATAGGTATAATCTTTTTTTTGTTTGTTTTTTTCTTTCCTGTGTTCGTTTTATTTCTTTTTCTATTGTCTTTTTGTTTCTTTTTCTGAATTAATGCAAATGTTCTAAGAAATGATGAATATGCAACTAGGTGATGATATCGTGAATTCCTGATTATGTATGTTGTTTTATTTTATTTCTTATTTTTTAATTAATAAATAAATTTTAAAAAATTAAAAAAAAAAAACTAAATCCAAGGCATGACATATATCCTAGTTGACATGTCACTAGGTTGAAGCCCAGCCTTCCAGGTTGTTATATTTTGAATCTGGTCATCTATCTACATATTAACTTTATCAGCTCTGGATCTAAAACTTTAGCAACCAAGCTTTCTATATCCAAACATTGAGAAGCAAGAGGAGTACACTCTACTTTCCACAATCTGTTTTTAGTGTAATTGTTCAAGCAACTGACCTGTCTCCTGTCTATTGTGGCCACCCAGTCCACACCCCTCTATACCTAAAGATCTTATGTCAAATGCCTTAGGAAATTTAAAAACACTATTCATGGGATTCCCCTCACCCCTACCCCAATGTTCCAACTGAGTAGCACCTACTGAACAAGGAATGATGCAAGTTTGATGAGCTGTGCTTTTTCCGAACCAGCAGTAACTTCCTGTGATTTCTGTATTCTTTTGCTAATAAACAGAGATCATATCTTCAGTAATCGGTCCCAGGAGATTTCTGGGAAGCAACATTAAGCAGACCTACACGTTCTTAGGATTTTTTTTTTAGGAAATGAAGAAAAGCCTAACTAATTCCAACCTTTTGTTGCTTCTACCATTTTCCATGATTCCTTCAAAATCACCAAAGGGAATTCCAAATGCATCCAGGTGCATCTTCAGAATTCCCAGTTGTAGATCACCTGGGTCTGGAGTCTTACACTCTACTAAAGCATCTTGGCCTCCTCTTAATTATGCTGTTATCTTGAAGGACAAATGAAGAACCATGGTGAGGCAAAGGGAAACTTCAATTTCTATCATATAATGTGAAAACTTTTTGGGGGGAGGGGGGCAGAAACTGACAAAGAAAACCAAATGCTGGCACTTTCTTCTCCAACACTAGTGCATGCTACAGGTGCAGGCATCTCCAAACCTACCAGCTGGGGTCCTCAGCTCCCTCGGTGGCTCATCTAGCCTTCCCTGGGCTGTGGGCCCACTGCGGATTACAAGGTAAATGATATCATGGCCAGAATCAGACTTGGGAATCTGTTTCCTCCTCCCCCAATTTCTAGTTCTGTGTTATCCACTTGCCAAGGCCGGCACCCATCATTTAGCATGTTTATAAATAACTCCAAGCATCCTACATGGCTCAGGTTGCTACTAGATAAAAAGGGCACTGCAGAGATGAGAAGGGGGAGAGTTTTTAAATTTCTTTTTTTTTCCTTCAACTTCTTATTTTGAAATAACTTCAACCTCACAGGACAGTTGCAGTTATAATACAAAGCCTATATAAGAGAACGCCAACATACCACCCCTCCTCCAGATACACAGATCTACCAATTAACATTTTGCCACATTTGCTATATCATTCTATCTATATATATCCCTGTATATCTATCTATATCTCTATCTACCCACCTGTCATCTATCTGTCATGCCTTTCTATTCTTTTTCTAAACATTAAATGTTTTTTTTTCAGCAGTTTACATGAAATGAAAGCATCAAGCCAAGTCCATTACCGAACCAGGGATTTTCAGATTAACTTCCTTTTGGAGATGGATTTGGGGTTTTATGATAACAGTGGCTCAGCCAACATGAGTAGAAAATGGTTAGAGTTTGGGGGGAGGGTAAAGGATTGAGATGCTCAGAAGAATATAAGACTTACTTACTGAAAGGGCCCAGGGCCCAAATTATTTAGAAGCTAGAGAACATTCTTGACTTTCTGATTTGACCTGGCTTTCATCCTGGAGTGCAGAGGACAAGTCCTCTCAAGATGCCTCCAAGGGAGAGGTCCTATTCAGCACTTCTGGCTGGCTAGTGACTGCAGGCCTGGATGCAGCTTCTCCTGAGAAAGAGGAGAGGAATTTACCTGGGGATTTATTTGAGGAGCATTCCGCAGAAATGATCCCGAGAGCAAAGCCCCTTACTCAGTGGTGTTATACACAAACCCAGACAAGCTTCCACTCCCATCTCTCAACACAAGGAAGGGCTGTTGGTTCGAAATGTAGAACATATCATCCTACTTTGAGATCTAAGATGGGGAAGATGCAAACCCATCTTCTTAGAACTCCGCGTGACTGGCTTTGTGATCTAAGCAGAACGTTGCTTGATGTTAATGTATTATTAATCCACAAAACACCACTACATCAGAGTTCTTGTCAATACTTAGATTGTTATTTATTCTGTCCATTCCCCTGAGCCACTTTATTCCCAGGTGACCAAGCATCACCCCCTGCCCCATGGGTAGACCCCCAATCCTGAGGGCAGCAGTGGAGGGCCAACCCTAACAGAAGTTTAGCAGTGCTGCCAGATTCCATCCAGGAGATTCTTGTGCGTGCTACAGTCTGTGAGCAGCTCAGGGGGGTCTGAGCCTCTGCCAGAGGTCGGGGGCCAGTGGGACCAGAGCAGTGTGGGGAGAGGCCTGGGCCCCCACTGTCCGCTCTCAGCCCCCAAAGAAGGACAAGCTCATCTGTGGCTGTAAGCCATGTCCCTCTCCCAACGTAGAAGCATTTGGAAGTGGGGCTGGGGTGAGGGCAAGCCTTGGGCAAAGAGTGGTAAAAAAATTTTTTAAAAAAAACGATAAAATCTGGGATTTTCAGTTCCCAGAGAATAACACTAAACTGATGAGACTGTTCAGGACTGTTCCCCTGAGGGTGAGTATCTGTAGGCTGGAGGAAGAGCGCTGGTTTATAAACAAACGCCTGACACAATTTTCCTGCCGGCAGGTCAGACATCTGGATAAGGCAAAGCAAAGCCTCCTGCTGCAGAGGCAGGCTGCACAGGAAACAAAAGAAACAGCCTGGATGGGGGTGTCGGGGCTTTCGTCTCTAGGGCTCACTCTGACCCCATCTACCCTCTCCTTTTTAACCTCTGCTACAGTTTGCAGCAGGATTTCCATCTACCCCATGACCTGGGTCCCCAAACACACTCCAAGAGTCCCTGAAAATACTGCCCCGTGTCTGCCCTCACCACTCCACTCCCAACAGAGCTTGGGTTTCTAATCAGAGCTCAGTAACCTGATCCCTCAGACTCAGCAGCAGCCAAACCTCCTGATGCTGCCTCCTCCATCTCTCTGTGCAGCCGCCGCTTTGCTTGGGAGAGTGGGGATAAAGATTTTGGTCCCAACAGCAGTTCCCATCTTTAAGCCTTTGGGCCAAGGTTCTTGAGAGCTGAGTATAAAGACTCCCCCTGGAGTGAGGCTCTAGAACAGTGACCGAAAGTAAACAGTGAATAGGCCTTTCTAAGCGACCTTGCCAAACCCAGACCATGTCAGCTCCAGGATTCCTGCTTCTCCCGAGGTGACCCTCAGATAGGCTCAGGTATCCCACTTGGGACGTCCTGGGCCACACAAGTCTGGGTGGCTGAGCTATAAACTGAACTCTTCAAGGGCCAGGTCCATGTCTTCTCTTAATACCACAAACAATGACCCAGTACAGAGGTGTCTTCATAGCAAAGCTGGTTAAGCTGAAGTTTTGGGGGGCCCTGCTTGCACAGGCGGCTCTTGAAACTCTGGGAGGAATCCTAGCACTACTTTCATAAGGTTTTAGTAAAATTGACAAAAGTAAGATATTTTTACCACGACTCCCCATCCATCACACTTGCCTTTGCGTGATATGAGGGGAGCTACAGGTGGTTTGGGGACCTGGCTAAGGGGGTACCGAGACAGGGGTCCATTAGTTTGGGTCTAGTGAGATACACTGATGTGGTCACAGCCATGGCAGGCATAATCTGGTCATTGGCTGGGATGGCTGGGTTCTGGCATCAACTTGGCCAAATGACGATGCCCAGTTGTCTGGTCAGACAAGCACTGGCCTGACCATTGTTGCAAGGATATTTCATGGCTGGTTGATACACGGGAAAGCTGGTGTATTAAATCATCAGTCAGTCGATTGCAGCTGTGGCTGGTTACATCTAAGATCAAGTAAGACACGTCTCCCACCATCGAGATAATCCAATCAGATGAAGGCTTTTAAGGAAGAAAAGAGACTTTTTCACTGCTTCCTTAGCCAGCCAGCTTCTCCTGTGGAGTTTGTCCAGACCCTTCATCAGACCCACCAGTTTCACAGCCTACCCTACGGATTTTGGACTCTTTTATTCCCAGGGTTGTGTGAGAGAGACACTTTTATAAATCTCATATTTACAGATCTCTCCTGTTGGTTCTGTTTCTCTGGAGAACCTTGATTAATATACTGGCCATCTCAGGAATGCCTCCCTCCAGCACTGCCTCTGCTGCCCACGGCGCCTACTCAAGGGTACCATGGCATGGAGGGCACCAAGGCGCAGCACTAGAGGTTGTGCGATGATACGACCATACCCTGGTGAGCCCAGCACTGGAAACATATGGATAAGGGTACAGAAATAGGCCCAGGGAAACAGTACTAGAGAGATGTGTCAGCCAGCTACTTAATACACGACTGTGTCCTTCTCCTATGTTTGTCATACTTGTGACATTGGTAAGCTTTCAAAAACTTGTAATTTGTTATGATTTCTCTTCCTAAATCATTTATTTTGAGCATAATTTTTTTTTGCTAATAATATAAGATCATTCTTGAACCCACTGCAATTTACTAAAAAAGTAAATCGTCCACCGCTTTGGCTTCAGATATTATTAGTACCACATGACTTGTGAAGCATCTCATGATGGACACAGGAGGCCATCATGATACCAAGATGGAGAATGCTTTTCCACAGAGACCGTGTCTGAGACCCACGGAGTCCTCTCCAAATTCCAGAGAAACCATTTCTGCGGCACCCCCTGGGCCCAACGCAACCCTCTACGTGAGCTCCTCCAGACCACCAGGGAGCACCTCCTGCAGACACAGCTCACATAAGAATGTTGCTCTCAGTCGATGTCACTGTTCCTCCACCATCACGACTGCAGGAGGAGGAGCCACAAGCAGCCAACGTCCCATGCCGCCACCACCCGAGTGCACAGTAACATCCCTCCCCGGAGGCTGACAACTTCAAAGAGCATCATGTAGGCTGTGAGGAAGTTCAAGGGGAATGCGTCAGCCTCAGAGAAGCTCATGTCATCTGGGGTTCTGGAGACAAACTGCACAGACATGCGACCACCTCTGCCCAGACGCTGCAATTGACAAATGCCGTGACGCGGTCCCCAATCTGGACGCCAGGAAGCATGGGTTAGTGGAGGCGGGTTGAACCTAATTTTTAAAATGCTGGATTCTTTTTCTTAAAGATGCACCCCCCCCAAAAAAAATTTATATAAGCTTCAGGCCCATAAAATCTGAATCTGCCCCTATTTCCATGCCAATTACATGCCTACAATCCTTTAGACACTGGGATATAGCAGTGAGCATCAGAGACAAAATCCCACCACAATATCACATGCCCAGTGCACAGCGAAGGGCAGATGCTTAACCAACACTGACCTAAACCAAACAGCTTCCCAGAGAAACCCAGGACTGACCCAGCCCTGCTTTCTAGGGCCGGCACCAAGGCTGACCCAGACAGCACTCGAAGGCTACTGGTCAGGCTGTCAGAACCACTCCCTAATCCCTTCAGGCGTGGAAGGAGTCAGCGCTGGCTGTAGCCTCCCCTTCCTCTGCAGGATGGAAAGACAAGGAGGAAGCTCTCTCCAGGCCTCAGCAATTAGGGATAGGTAATATCTCACAGCCCTGCGTTCCAAAATCTCCCTGTTGACCTGTCCCATGCCCAAAAATACTTCCATAAAGGTGACTTTTTTCTTTCTTTCTTCCCTTTTTTTTTTCCTTTTTTTTGCAAACACTGAATTTTTGCTTTGGGGAGGGACTTGCAAATTATATATTTGAGAAAGCGCTTGTATCCAGGCTATGGACAGAACTCTCAAAACTCAATAATAAGAAAAACAACCCAATGCAAAAATGTGCAAAGTTTTGGAAAGACAGTTAACCAAAGAAGTTATATAGGTAGCAAACAGCATGTGAAAAGATGCTCAGTAACATTAGTCATTAGAGAAATGCAAATTAAAGTAAGACACCACTATACACATACTGGAATGGCTAAAATTAAAAGGACTGGCAAACCTAAGTGTTGATGAGGATGTGGAAGAATAAGAACTCTCATAGGCTGCTCGTGAGAATACAAAATGGCCCAACCACTCTAGGAAACAGCTGGGCAAACTTCTAAAAATTTAAATATACACCTATCGTATAATCCAGCCATTCTACTCCTAGAGTAATGAAAGCATATGTTCAGCCTAAGACTTGTACAGGAATGTTCTTAGCAACTGTTCTAGTTTGCCAGCTGCTGGAATGCAATGTAACAGAAATGGAATGGCTTTTAAAATGGGAATTTATTAAGTTGCAAGTTTGCAGCTCTAAGGCCGAGAAAATGTCCCAATTAGAACAAGTTTATTGAAATGTCCAATCAAAGGCATCCAGGGAAAGATACCTTGGTTCAAGAAGGCCGATGAAGTTCAGGGTTTCTCTCTCAAGTGGAAGGGCACATGGCGAACACAGTCAGGGCTTCTCTCTCAGCTGAAAGGGCACATGGCAAACACGGTGTCATCTGCTAGCTTCCTCTCCTGGCTTCTGGTTTTATGAAGCTCCTTCTTCATCTCCAAAGGTTGCCAGCTAGTGGGCTTTCTGCTTCTCGTGGCTATATCATTCTGCTCTCTCAAAATCTCTCACTTTCTTCAAAATGCTTCCTCTTTTTATAGGGTTCCAATAAACTAATCAAGACCCACCCAAATGGGTGGAGACACATCTCCACCTAATCCAGTATAACAACCACTGCTTTTGATTACTCAATATGACCTCAAGATGTGACTCCCTAAGTCTAATTACAGTTTCAAACATACAGTATTGAATAGGAGTTAGAAGAAATGGCTGCCTTTGCAAAATAGGATTAGGATTAAAACATGGCTTTTCTAGGGTACATACATCCTTTCAAACCAGCACAACTTTTTAAAAATATTTTTTTATTGAAAAATCTTCTCCACATATACTCCATACATGGTGTACAATCAATGGCTCACAATATCATCACACAGGAATGTATTCATCACCCTGATCATTTTTAGAACATTTGTATCACTCCAGAAAAAGAAAGAAAAAACTCATACTTCCCATACCCCTTACCCCTCTCTCTTATTGACCACCAGTATTTCAATCTACCCAATTTTTCATTGCACTTTAAAACAATGATCTCTGGAGAAGCAAAGTCAGCCTAATAATTGCCCATGCCCTAAAGTGAATGAGTACAATTACCTCCCTCTTCCCTGGGATTGGAAGTCAAGATCAAGGGGGTACTGCCTTGTAGTGCCTCTCATCAGCCCGGGAGCATGATAAGGACCCCAAAGCCCAGAGCAGAGGGATGGAAAGAGTGCAGGGAAGAGGGTAGATTCAGAACAGGAGGGACAAGAGAGTCTCAGAGAACTTCACTTAAGCTTCCCAACTGCCCCCAAGTCTGACCCTACTGTGGTAGTTAGATTCAGTTGTCAACTTGGCCAGGTGAAGGCACCTAGTTCTGTTGCTGTGAACATGAGCCAATGGTATGTGAACCTCATCTGCTGCTGCTTGCATCTGCAGCCGGCTAGGAGGCGTGCCTGCTGCAATGAATGACGTTTGACTTAATTGGCTGGTGCTTAAATGAGAGAGCTCAATGTGGTACAGCCCAAGCAGCTTGGCATACCTCATCTCAGCACTCACAGCTCAGCCCAGGCCTTTGGAGATGCAGAAAGGAATCACCCCGGGGAAAGTTGTTGGAACCCAGAGGCCTGGAGACAAGGCCAGCAGAGATTACCCTGTGCCTTCCCACATAAGAAAGAACCTCAGATGAAAGTAAGCTGCCTTGCCTCTGAAGAACTAATGGAAGATATCCCCTTTTATTAAAAGCCAATCCATCTCTGGTGTGTTGCATTTTGGCAGCTAGCGAACTAGAACACCTACCTTCCTCACCAGAAAGAAGATAAGTATCTCTCACACCCTTCAAATGACCAGAGCTGCCACCCCTCATCAGGTGGTCCTCGGGGGCAGATGAGGCCACCGGCACAGAACCCTCCAGGCACCTGGCAGATGGAGGGGCCACCTGTCACTCCATCTGCTCCAACCACACCTAGCATCGGCCCGCCTGCACACCACGGCAGCTGGTGTGGCTGGGTTGGGGTGAGGATGATTTTTAAGGTAATTTTTCAAAGACATTATAAAACAAGCATTATTCATTGTAGAAAACTGGCAAAATACAGGGAAATAAATTACATTAGAAGAAAACACTCAAAATTTCCCCATTTGGGTGCGTTTCCTTCCCATATTTATCTCAGTGAATACTGATACACATTTTAAAAAGTAAAATTGAGAACATACAGCTTTTATAGTTTGACTGCTTTTAATATTATATCATGATCATTTTCCCCAAAATTATTTTAAAAATCTTTGTGTACATACTTTACTGATTATATGATAGTCTGTCTTACATCATGCACCATAACTTATTAAAATGGGCTGTTTTCATTAGAAGGCTCATTGCTTCCAATTTACGGTTATTATAACGGAGGCTGTGATTGGCATCCTTGTATATACATCTTTGCTTCCCCACCGATTATTTCCTTAAGACAGATTCCTGGAAGTGAAATCACAGAATAAGGCCTTTTTATAGCTTTTGGTTTTAATTTTCCAAATTGCTTCCCAGAAAAGCAATTTTGATGCCCCCCAGCAGCATTTGGGCAGGTCCATCTCACTACAGACTTCCTAGAACAGAGTTGTGGATTTGATTCCTAAATATTGGCCAACTTAAAAAGTGAAAAGTGAGTGGCATCTCATCATTGCATAAATCCTCATTCCTCTGATCAGTAATCATGTTGACTGTATTTCTTTATGGCTTTTGTGCTAATACATATTGCTAATCTTAAATTATTTGTACATACCCTTTGCCCAATTTTCTATTTCAGTCTTATTAAAATCCATTTTTTTAATTTTCTTTAGAGATTGCTATGTTAGCTATTTATCTATCCTCTCTGTGGCGAGTATTTTTCCAAGTCAGCTGTCTGAAAATGAATGTGGTGGCTTTGTTCCTTTATGCTCAGCCCCTTTTTCTTAGGCACATGGTGGAAGGAGAACCCCTCTGTCTCAATTGAGTAGATTTATCCAGGATACCAATATCTTTCTCCAAATGTGACTTGAAGAGTAGTGGGAGAATTGGCCCATGACAGGCACTCTAAGTTTGCAAAATTCTTCGACTAGCTTGAGTGCAGAATCAATGCATCCAGGCCCTTCCAGGGAACAGGTGGGTAATTGCAAGACCTGCCCATACCTCCTCCAACCTCATCACAGCTGCCGCCTCAGGAATCTTATTAAAATGCACCCCTTCTTAAGACCTTCCAGTGGCTTCTTTGGGGGACAGTCCAACCCCTTTGGCTGGGCATAAAAAGCCTTTCCTGTTCTGGCCCCTACCTGCTTTCAATCCTCATCTCTCCCCAACCCCCACCCCACACTTGTCCTGAATTTGGGCAATACTGTGTTGATTGCAGTTCCTCAGGGCAAAAGGCCTTCTATTCTCATATATTTTCCTCCAAAACTCCTGCTTGCAAGGCCCACTCCAGGCGAATTCCTCTCCACTGCACTCTCCCAGCAGCTGTCCTCACTGCTCTCCTTCCCGGTTCATGCAAGTTATACCTATTTGTCTGTCTCTGCCAATGGTCTGTGATCTCCTTGAGATGAGGGACTGTGTCATCTTTTTCTCTCTGTAATGTCCACAGGACACATAAGAAGCACACAGTATTTATGGAAGGGAGGAAGAGAGGGAGGGATAGGGGGATTGTTCCATATCCCTGTAGATCTTGCTCTATGGAAAAGTGCTTTGCCAAGTATAAATCCCCTCACACACAAAGGTATCCTAATTAGCTGGTAGTAGTGGTCATAATTTTACATTAAAAATTGGGAAACATTTTTAAAAGATTCACACTGAGCAGGCAGATAAACACAAGCTTCATGGAAGATAAAAATCATTCTTCGAGGGTGAAATTTCTCTCTTGGCAAGAGGAATGGATATATGACACAAGAGTGGTTTATTTCCTAATTACACCCTCTTTCTAGGGTTTCAGCAGCCACAAGGTGTGACTATCAAGGGGACGATACCATCTGCTCAATAACTCGCAGTGGCCATGCGCTTCCATTTGCACCTGACTTGTCATGTATGCTTTCCAGGCACGGGATTCAGCACGCAGAGCACAATGTCATGCTGGGTGCTAGGGCAGGTACTGAGGCTGTCTTCTGTACTTCTCAGCTGTACAAGGTCAGGGACCTAATGGATGGCATCAAGGCGGCTAAAGTCAAGCTGGTGAAGTCCTCCCCATTGACAGGGGTCTGTGTTGCCTCGCAGCTGCATCCTAGATTAGCATTCAGGGGTCTGCACAGCCAGCTTTGCAGGGCTCACCAGCCATCTCCCAGGTCAGGTGATTTCTCTTTGCACAATGCAGGAGGTGGTCATGAAATAAAGTAGGGTGAGGGATCTTTACCTATCTTTCCTCCTCCTCCAAAGGCCTTTCTGAGTTATTTTTCCTTACAGCTCATATTGTAGCCATCCCAGGAAGCAGATCTGTTTTCAGGAGTCAGTAGACCTGGAGATATGGACGGAGGAGGCCACACCCAGAGGAGCAGTAAAAGATCATTGGCCAGGCTGGCCATGGTGGCTCAGCAGGCAGAGTTCTCACCTGCCATGCCTCAGGCCCGGTTCGATTCCCGGTGCCTGCCTATGCAAAAACAAACGAACAAAGATCATTGGCCATAGTAACCCAGGCTCTGCAGTGGATGGGTATTAGTATTTCTGTCCCCTGGAGCAGCTGCTTGCAAACATTAGTGAGCATAAGTGACACCTGGGGAGTTTGCTAAACTGCAGATAACGGATTTCTCCCCTAGATTCTGATTCAATAAAACTGGGTTGCAGTGCAGGAATCTGCATTTTCTGAGGACCGCATATGGAGAAACACTGACCTCACTGGGTTCAGTGGATTGAACAGGGATCTAAAGCCTTGCTTTAAAATGTGATTCATGGGCCAGATGCGCTGGCATCACCTGGGGGACTATTAGAAATTCAGAATCTCTGTCCACCCCAGACCTGCTGACTCAGAATCTGCATTTTAACAGGACCACCAGGAGACAACTATGCATGATAAAGTTTGAGACACACTGATCCAACTGTGGAGGAGGGAATAATGAGAAAGAGGTAAAGAAAGGTTCTAGAAGATGAATAAGGAAACACAAGTCACCCTGGGAAAAACTGGAGGTGTTTGCAGGTATGATGTGCTTATTTCCCAGGTTATGAATGATCTCAGTCAAGGACAGAGATTACATTCCATTTGTTTTAGAGGAGTGCATGTTACCTGACTCGTGGGACGGGGGCAAGAAATCATGTTCTCTTTCGAATATTGGGCACACCCTCAAGAATGAACACAACCAAAGACCACAAAGGCTATGGCTCTGAAACATGTAACATTCTCAAGTAGTATAAAAGGGAAGATACTGGCTGATTTTGCTTTTCATTTCAAAAACCACTTGCTTATTTGTGCTAGAACCTAGATGTCAGCTGGAGTTCCCTTACCCTATGAAGATGTTTGTTTGCTGAAAAGCTCCCCCCAGTCCTCACCATCAACCCCAGAGCCTGTCTATATGAACCCTCCTGGTAATTTCTGCTAAGCCCCTCTGCGTATGCTCTCGTGGTTCTGCCTCCAGCTCTTACATTAGTGCACGCGGCAAGCACCTGCCCTTTTGCAAACTTTAGCCTCTTTGGCTGTTTCCACCAGAAATCCATTCACTCTGAGCATTTGATGAGTTTAGAGAACATTACTGAAGATTCAGGGGTCATAAAGAGGGCTCACGGTTTCACTGGTCCCTCTCCCTCACTCTCTCCCTACCCACCCCATACACCTTCACCAAACAAAACAAATACTTCTGATCTCATGTCAGTTTTAACATCATCTCCTGAGATTTGATTATACCCTTGGCATTCCAGTTTGCCTCATGCTGCTGTTTGAACCATTACTTCCAAATAAATGCCTGTGTTTTCCGAAAAGAACCAATAACATTTTCTGCAGCATGTAGCAACAGGATGGACAATCCTTGTCAAGACCAAATGTGGGATGGGATGAATGCATATGGATCCCTTAGTTATTTCTTGGACTGAAATGAAGGTGCATTAGGGAAGTCCATTTATTTCTTTCCACCTCGGTCCCTTCACCTTAATGAATTGTGGGGTAGGGAAATGGGAACAAAAGAAGAAAAAGTACAAGTTACAGGGTCTGGTCGAAACCTAGCTGAGCATAGGAGCTCAAAGTGAGATGTTAGGGGCAGACCTGGCAGGGGTCCCAATGGCCTCTGGCTCTAGGCTCCTCCTGGGCCCTGGCAATGGGTGACTGGGCCCATTCTTGCAGACACAGTCCTGGTCTAACTCAAACAAATGACAAAAGCAGAGTAGACTCAGCGATAATTATTGGATTGGCCTGAACACAGATTAGGACCTGTGTATGTTCAAGAAAGGTGGAAAGTCTGGGAATACACTTTATCCCTCTTTCCTCTGTACCCTAAAAGACTCAGAGGAGATGAGCAGCAGCCTTTCTGCTGAGCTGAGCATGAATCAGTTTATCACATCCATTTGGCAGGTATGGGGGTAAGAATTGGGAAAGAGTGTGCTTAGGGGAGCTTCTCTGTAAAATAATAAGGTATGTTTTTCCTCTTCTGGGGAACTCTGGGGGCAATTTTTTGTAAAAGAATTAGAAGGAAAACAGCCAGAACGAGAAACAGTTATGCCTTTGACTTAAGATGACCAAGGAAGTAGGCAAACCACCAGCCTGTATCCAATGCTAATACTAATCATCAGCCTTCTTCACGCCTAAGGGAAGCATCCCCTGCAGACGTAGTGACATCATAACTTACCGGATGCATTCTTCTTGATACTTGTTTATTTGCTTCTTCCTTTCCATTAGATTCTCTGTGAGGAATTCTGAAATGCACGGGAGAGGCAAACACACACTAACAAAACGCGGGAGGAAAGTTTCTCTCATATTAGGCCACACTTCAGCTGCCACTTTCTGGATTAGAGTAGATAGGAATCCCTTTCCCAACGCTTGTCAGGCGGCCTCTTCTCCAGGTGCCTTAAAGGAGGCTGGAAATCAGAACGTAAATAACATTACCTGATCCTTCCTCAGGTGCCAAATATCGGCCTAATTGTGATGCTGGGTCAGAGTTATTCGACAAACACAGACTCCTCCCCACCCCACCCCCATCTATACCTTTCATTTATTTATGCATGGGGGGAGGGGCGAGGGGGCGGGGGAGGGGTGAGGGGGCGGGGGCGGGGGAATTTCCAGCTAACCCACTCCCAGCACCCAGACGATTCAGAAATGAGGATCCGCCCCTTCGGAAGGTTCTAGGCGGTCCTCCCACCCCTCCCCTGCGCTCTCGTGAGTCTTAATCACTGCAGCTGCTAAGGAGATGACAATGCATTTGCCTGAGTGGCACTCAGGGGCTGTCAGCCCCCAAGGAGGCTTCCTGACCCTGGTTAGGAAAAGCTGTAGCCTTTTCCAAGCTCCTGCAGGAAGACACTGAGATCCCAAGCATGTGGAGCGGCAGGGTCCTGCCCTGATTGGCGGTGGGCGCGCAGAGCGGCACCTCCTAGCAGCGCGCCCAAGAAAGGAGCTACTTTTAGCCCATTCAAGGGGGGTGAGGCCGTGTTCGCTCCCCACGCGCTGCAGGCTCTAGCTGGGAGTCACTGAGCCTCCGACCGGCAGCCCCTGTGCTGCATCTTGCACTGACTCGTGTAACCACGTCCAGCTCCTTGCAGGGCCTTTAATCGTGAGGCCTCAGAGCCCGGTGCAGGCAAATGGCCGGGGCCTGAGCGCTGTGGGTGGCTTCCCTGTGTCCCTGCTAGGAGGCCCCAACCTGACACGGAAGGCCATACCATTTCCAGGCTCTCTTCCCACTGGCCTTTCTCACTGGGCCAAAACCCAGAGACCCTTCTCTTCTGAATCCGAGGTCACTGACCCGCTCAAGGGAGAGATGTTGACCAGCTTGGCAACAGCCTCCCTTGGTGGACCCAGGGCCAAATGTCATTCCTGGCCCCTTTGGCTGTGACCTCATCCCTTTCCCCACCACTCAAAAAAGGTTACTGGAAAAAGAGAGTGACATTAATAGAGGGACACTCAAATCATTTATCACTTCAGATTCTTCACCATGAGGGCAGCAAATTATGTTCAGGACATGATGGACTGGGCCAGAGTAGGAGTTTTTCCATCCAGCCCGCACCTCCCCCCACCCCCACCCAGGGCTGGGCAGAAAGACAAGTGCTTGGGGGTCAGATAATGGGGTGGGAGGCTGAAAGGAGGAGATGGGGTGGGTGCTCCTCCACGCAAGAGAGCAGAAATCCAAACCTGAATTTGCCCTGAGCAGGGCTCAGAAATGTGCTCCTGCAGAATCAGGACGGCTCCCCTGGGGATAACCAGACAAGACTGAGTGTGATTGAGTTCCATTTTCAACATCCGCAGGCACTGCCTTGTGGCTCTGTGACTTGAGACCTGGATTCGCTGGCTTGCGTGGGAGGCAGAGCTTACTGGAGTAGTCCAAACCCCCATCCTCTGGTTGAGCTCTGCCAGGTCACTGCTCCTCTCCATGGTTCGTACTTCACGTGTATGAAAAATTGGATTCTATGGTCTTTTAGGCCATTTCAGCTCTTAAGATTCTACGACTCTGGATCAGAGAGATTTAATATGAATTGATGGTTCACACTTAAAAGCCTACTGGTAAATCGCCTACAGGTGATTCCCCATGAAGAATTAAAGCATCTGGGGTGCAAGGGTAGTTCAGTGGTAGAATTCTCGCCTGCCATGTGGGAAACCGGAGTTCAATTCCCAGCCCATGCACTTCCCAAACAAGCAAACAAGCAAACAAATGAAAATAACCAAACAAACAAAAATTCAACAAATGGTGCTGCAATAAGGGGATACTCACATGGAAAAAGAATGAAATGTGAGCCCTGCCATATAGGATACAAAAAAAAAGGAATTAAAGCGTCTGGTAAGTAAAACAGAATTATTTATCTTCAGAGTTCAGCATGGGGCAGACATTGTTAGATGTTTCAAGATCTCTGTAAGGCCAAATAAAATCAGAAGGAAACAAGGAGAGGGCACGTCATCAGAAATAGGGCAGCATGATAGGATGACGGACTGCCAAGAGAGTCATCTTGCTCAGTGTCTGGCACCTAGTAGATGCTCAATAAATATTTGTTGACTTAAACTGACATAAATAAAATGTCTCTAAATTACTGTGTTTGTCAGAGATTGCTAGTTATCCCCCCAAACCATTTTCCCCTTCTCCTATATTTATAGAAACCCCACTTTTTAGTTGAGTTCATGGTGACTCAGAATAAAATTATATTTCTTAGTCACTCTTGAAGCAATGTCTGAGCAATAAGATGTAAAGGGCAGTATCATGTGACTGCTTCCAAGAACTTTTCATAAAAGACAGCTGGTTATGTGCTTCACCTTCCTCTTTACTGCTTGCTGGAATGTGTGTGTGATGACTGGAGCTGAGCAGCTATATTGTACAAGGAGGTGACTTTGTGAATTGAGACCATGTACAGCAAAATAGAAGAATCCTGGGTGTCTGAGGATTTTGTGGAGTTAGAGCCATCATTCCAGCCCTGGGCTGTCTACCTCTAGGCTTTTATAGGAAAGAAGAATACATTTCTATCTTATTTAAGTCACTAATATTTTATGTCTCTGTTACTCACAGTTGAAACTAAACCCAAACTGATGCACCATGTCTTTTGTTGGAAAATACGATATCCCTAAGCATCCCCTCACAGTTTTCCAATAAAACACACAAAACATTGTATCCCCAGCTATAAGATTGCACGTTACAATATGCAGCATTTGTTAGTCCTTACTACGGAGAAGATGCTGTTGTGATAGATATATAGTATTAACTCACTGAATCTTCACAACAAAGTACTATTATTATCATTTCCCATTTGATATGGAAATAAGTTTCCAAATAAGGAAACTGAGGCACAGAGAAAGTAACTTCCTTAAGCTTATGTAGTAAATAGATTAACTGGAATTTGAACTCAGGTCCAAAGCCTACAGACTTCATCCCATCACAATTTCCCATATCCATGTGAGAATTCAGCCAGGGCCCACACTTCTGCTTTGTTCACTCCTCTATCCCCATCAACTAGGACAGTATCTGAAACACCACAGGTGCTCAGTTGTGTTTACTGAACGAATAAAAGCCACAGGCAAAAATGCTTATTGTCAAAAATTCATAAAAACAAAGAAACACAGATAAATTTTTTCCCTATAAGAAAAAAAGAGAAAAGTTTAGGCTCATGCTTGAGTGTAAATAATGAATGGGGATCGGTTGGAGTGAAGCCACTGTTTGTGCAAAATATCTTACACGGAGCTTCAGTAGAATCTATGAATCCAACCGAGCAAAAATAAAACAGTACTCTGTATTTAATGTATGATTTTTCTACAAACTTACAACATCTCTAATTAAAAAAAAATTTTAAGGACAAAATTCAAAGAGTAGTTTTCTGTAATTCTTTCACTTTTGTTTCGAGCTCCTATGTTCTCCCAACAGTGGCACGTTTATTCTTGGTCTTCCCATAAACTCAGTTAAATGAGTGATTGTGAAGTCACTATGGGAATTACATTCTGATGTCTCTCCCTCCCCCACTGCCCTGGGGGCTGTGCTGAGGTTCTGGGGCTGCAGCGGTGAGGAGGGGGGTGTCTGGCCTCAGTCCTCCGGTGTCCACGTGACCCCCCTGCCGTCACCTGGGCTCTCTTTTCTTGGTTCCCACACTTTGCATCCTCGGCAGCTCTTCCATGGCCCCTGGAAGCCAGGCCCACAGGAGCTGCGTCCTGCAGGTCCCCCAGCCCTCTCAGCTCTTCTGGGACCTCCTGGGGCCTCAGGACCTTCTCCTGCCCCATCTGAGCACCATGAACTTGGCCTCCGCGTGTGAATAAGAGGCCTCTTGTGGGCATCACTGCTTCTGCTCTGGCCTATGCTGGACAGTCTTGTGGTTATGCTCTGGTATCAGCTTTCAGGCGCTCACAGCCCAGGGACCCCGCCTGTAAGTGAGAAATTAGGATTTAAGGGATGATTTTGATTACTGAACCATTGTATAGTTTTCCCTTTTGCTTTCTGGTATGTTGGAGCAGATAGAGGAAAATACCTGAAATCTCTCGATTGTAATCCAGCTGCTTTGCTCTCTGATAAAACGATTGTATGGCCCTTAGCTTCTGCCCCTGTGATTGTAAAACCTTGTGACTCATTTTCACTTGTACCCAGTTATGCAGTTTTTCAACTTTAGAGTGTTGTGATCACTAAAGAGAGCCTGAATGTTTATTGATGAAGGGTCTTGGGTCAGCCCAGAACTAACCCACCCAAGTTCAAAATTAACTTGATGAGGGAGACTGGATCTAACTCAAATACACCTCCCTGACATGCGCAGTAGCTTAGACTTTAACCTACAAGTCACCTAGACCTCATTATAATACTAAAAATCACGCCCATCATCAAATTAAGGTCACTATTTTCTTACATACATTCTGCAATTATCCATGGAATCAATCTATGCATGCTCAATAATTAAATCACCTCTAATTACATCATCTGGGGTCACTGTGCTTGTTATCCTAAACCCTGCCCATCTTTTAATTCTATAAAACTATCAGAATTTTGCAGTTCAGAGAGACAGATCTTGGGCCAAAAGTGCATCTGAATTCCTGCTATGTGCCCAGTAGTAAACTTTTTCTCTCTTTAAAATCTCACTGTCTCAGGAATTGGTCATTTGAGCACATCAGGTCAAAAAAACCTCCTTTATCCAGTTACACCTGACTTATCAAGGGGCTGTTATCACTCATCCAGCCCGGGGTCCCTGGATGGACTTCCTCCTCAGACACCTCCTTAGGGGCTGGTTCTACTACTCTACCCTTCCAAATTTGGAAAAACCCTCCTCCCTGCAGCCCAGAAGGAGCTTCCCTCCCCTTCTTCTGTGCATTGAGTATTTTTCCAACCTGTCATTTGCAGGGAAAATTTATACACTTACCCCTTCATTTCCTAACCTTTTGATACTCAAATACCTTATTCTTCCTCTCTAAGAGCCAAACTCTTAAATTAAAATCTTTGGTATCCAAAACATTGTCTCTGCTATGGCTTTCACCTATTTTAGAGGCAAGGCCGTAAATTTGACTCTTTCTTTTCCTCTCTGAATTTGGTCTCCCACAGTGAAAAGAAGGACCATGGGAGAAAAAGGACAACCAAGAAATAAAACGATTAGTTAATATTTCAAAATATCTCCCTACTGCCTTAAGATGAACAGATCCACTAAGTCTCAGAAAGTGCTCAGGGCGTGAGCTAAAAAGCCAAAGGGAGGGAATCACAAAGAAGCCGAGCTCTCCTGGAGCTCAAATTCCAGGGAACTAGGCCTATCTCAGAACGCTGTTGTTGAAGCCTCTTCCAGTCCATTTTCTTCCTTACAGCTCACAGCATCCTGACTGATCTGGAGGTATTACTTTATGGAATCTGCTTCCTGACACAATGTCCTCTTCAAGAAGGCTCTCAGGACACAGTTATCTTTGGACTCATTTTATGAATAATCATGCTTCTGAGCCATTGGCTTGTCTTTCTCAATGGCTACCATGAATCATACGTCTACTTGTATTTCCCTCCTTTGCATAAGCTGTGAGTTTGCTCAGAACCAAATTTATGGTTCATCTTATACCTTCCTACATACTAAGCCAGCTCCTCATTATCTTAACCCTCTTTGGCCTAATTTCTTCACTTACTTATTTTTATTTTGTCATTTATAATTTTTGTATAAGTTGTCATAAGTCCGTTTTTGAACAAAGCATTGTACAAACAAATAAAATATTGTAGCCTCAAGCAAGGGTTGGGACATTATGAATGAGAGTATATAGTAATTTTAGAAGAAGCAATAACAAACTCTAAAGTACCATGTCCTACAGCTCATAAAAGAGGCACTCTGCTATAGCATAAATGTGACATATTGTATTGGCCATAATAGACATTCATTAAACACTTAATTTAAAACAACTCTGTCTTAGAATTTTGCAGAAAGTTCTGGGATTTGCTTTTTTAAAGGCTCCTCTAGAGAAATTTGAATGGTGTTCTTCTTTTTCTCTGGATAAGTTTTCCTATAAGCAAATTTAAATAGGATTTATCCAGTTACATTTAAAGCTGCCTCAAGGACATTCTTTCCAAACAAAAACTTTTAGTTTGGAGTATCTAACAATCTGGAGGCCTTGAAAGAAGTCAGTCACGATAACTGACAAGGGTTGACTACTCTCTTACTCATTATTACTTGGCCAATATCCCTCTTTTAGGGAGGTGTTGGATCCATTTTATAGTTAAAGAAGCAGGCCTGGAGGGTTGTAGCACCTTGCCTAGTACCATATATCAGGAGGAGTGGAACGAAGACCATAGGCTGAGGCAGTCTGACACCTAAATCTATGTCCTTACACTAGGATAACTGCCTTCATACAAGGAACTCAGCCAGGACTATTTTAGTTGCAAGTGACAGAAATTCAAATTAAACTAACTTAACTCCCAGCCGCCCCCCCCCAAAAAAAGAGGGGGAATAAAATTATAGACTCAAGTAATGGTAATGGATTCAGGTATGACAGGATCCAGATGTAAACTAAGTCACCAGGAACCTGTCTCTCTCTCCATCTATTGGCTCTGCTTCCCCTCTCTCTCCCATGGTATATCCTAGCTGTACAGCCTTCCACTTCGCATACCCAGCAGATGCATCTTCTCTCCTTCTCTCTCTCTCTAGTTTTCAACTTGGCTCAATCTGAGTCGTGTGCTAATTCCCAGTTTGTAGGGGATGACATGCATGCTAATATAATTGGCAATCCAAACCAGTATAGAGTGACAGTTCCCAGGAGGACCCAAGGGCACAGACTGAGTGAAATACAGGGGTCCACCAGAAAGCATCCACAAAAGCTCACT
Organism: Myrmecophaga tridactyla; assembly: GCA_004026745.1. NCBI lineage: Eukaryota > Metazoa > Chordata > Mammalia > Pilosa > Myrmecophagidae > Myrmecophaga > Myrmecophaga tridactyla. The sequence goes on from PVIY010017905.1 coordinate 21,321, forward strand.
GAGCACCAGTCCCGTGCCTGCATGTGCAGCAGTGTACTTCAGGTCCTGGGGGAAGGCCCTCTGCTTTCCCAAGCCACTGCCAACTCTCCTCCATTTCTCTCTAACTGAAGGGTCCATATGTGGGGTGTCTTAACCTCAGCTTCTCTCATTTAAGCTCAGCTACAGGGCTATACTAGATGCCACTGTAAAAAAGCTTTTTAAATTAAGATGTGTAACATGGGCAAAATAAGAACAACTGCCAGACAATCATAGGGCCATGTAGGAAGGGTCATTAGAATGCAAGGACTTTTATGTTGAAATAGAAACGCGTTATTATGGTAGACAAGACACCTGCTGATACAATATCCACATTCACCAACCCAGATAGAAATAAGACATACAGCTGAATGCAGAGGCGATGTCAAAGACATTATGATCGGTCTTTGAAATATCAAGCCATGTGTCCCTATATTTTATTCCAAATATATGGATGCCATACCTAGGTGATGGAGAAATTATTCACAGTCCCCAATGTCAACCAAGACCCACGATGACATCTCCCTCCCATCTACAGTTCCAGGGTTAGACCCTCCTTTACAAAGAGAACCTTTTTTAGGTAGATGAAGCCAAGCACTGTCATTTGCATGGACTGCATGAGGGCCAAATGATGCAGCGACATCCTGTTTTCATGATCCTACTGAAGCTGTCTCCTGGGATCAAATCATAGCAAAGTAACCACCAAGTGGCTCCAAAGACTCTTTAACTCTCTCACATTACTCATGTCTCTGACAAAGAGCTACCACGTGCATATTGCTTTTTCAAAACTATGAAATCAAGTCCATTTATTATATTTGTTAAGGAAAGTCTCAGAGACCAAAAAAAAATTTTTTTCAAAAAGAAAAAATGTATTTGCATAAAAGGAGCGAGGGAGCCAGACTTCAGAAAGACTAGCTAACCCAATTAAAAATACAACTCCTTAATGTTAAGACAAACAGAACATAAACTCATCATGTTTACATTCATTCTTTCATAGTGGAAAAACATCATCTTCTCACATGAGTTCTCATCCACAAATGCCGTGGGCCTCAGACATCAACCCTGCAAAAATCAGAAACGAAGTTGTTTCTGCTGGGGAGTCCAGGCTTATAGGAAATGGTCAAGATTTTGTTATTTGGGGAATAAAACTAGACAGGGTGACCCTGTTATTTTGTTTTATATCACAGTACAAAGTGCAGTATTCTCCCTGACTGTGGAACGTGATATGCATACTTATTCATAATGGTGGCAGGGCAAAGTGGCAGTTCTGGTCCCACATAATGAATCATTTATACTCTTACCCATTTCTTTCCTGTTATAATATCATTTCTGAGCCTTCAAAGACATCATAAAAATCAGAAACACTCCTAAGAAGACATTTTTTTCTTCTACTCAGATCAAGAAGTTCAGAAGGGCCATAGCACCTGCGACTTAAGCAATAATAGCATATGTTATTTCACATTAAAGAAGTTAGCAAAAAAGTGATTCCAAAATTGCTTAATTCTGATTTTTTCAGCTTTATTCTTATTCCCTGAGCACTCTCTGAGACACATGAATAATTTGGTCTGTTGATCTTAATTGTTCTTGGTACTTCCTTTCTTTTTGGAGGGCAGTTATTTTATAATTGCATTTGATAATCAGTTATTTGTTTTTATCCACATCATCTGTAAGTTTTTGAGAGTGGTGACAGGTGCACAGGTAACCAATGTATAGAGTTGTTGGGGAACTCCATCCTCAGTACGTTTTCTGGACAACCATACACGGATACGGTATGGGACATTCTTTATTCCTTTGGCCCAGACAGCTTTGTTGAGCTTTGTGTCAACACATACATGTCGCAAACCCATCTCCTTCATGGAAAATTTCCACATCTCTTTGAGAGTCCAAGAGACAGGCTTCTTGACGTCCACTCCATGATGCGCTTGTGAATGTTAATAGTGCACTCCCTGGTTACCCCCGCATTGATGGAAGAACGGTGTGCTGGTTTGAAAGGATGTATGTCCCCTAGAAAAGCCATGTTTTAATCTAAATCCCTTTTTGTAAAGGCAGAATAATCCCTAATCAATACTGCATGTTTGAATCTGTAAGTAGATCATCTCCCTGGAGATGTAATACAATCAAGAATGGCTGTTAAGCTGGATTGGGGGAAATTTGTCTCCACCCATTTGGGTGGGTCTTGATTGGTTTATTGGAGTCTTATAAAAGAGATTCAGAAAGAGCAGACAAGGACGACATAGCTACGAGAAGCAGAGAGAACCAGCCAGCGACCTTTGGAGATGAAGAAGGAAAATGCCTCCTGGGGAGCTTCATGAAACCAGAAGCCAGGAAAGAAAGCTAGTAGATGACACTGTGCTCGCCATATGCCCTTCCAGCTGAGAGAGAATCCTTAACTATTTCGCCATGTGCCTTCTCACTTGAGAGAGAAACCCTGAACTTCATCGGCCTTCTTGAACAAAGGTCTCTTTCTCTGGATGCCTTTGACTGGACATTTCTATAGACTTGTTCCAATTGGGACATTTTCTTGGCCTTAGAACTTAAACTAGCAACTTATTAAATTTCCCTTTTAAAAAGCCATTCAGTTCCTGGTATATTGCATTCCGGCAACTAGCAAACTAGAACAAACCTCCCTTCTCACCATCCTTCTTTGCAGAAGTTCTGCCTAAACCAGGCAGGAAAGGAAAAGTGTGAGGGATTGTTGGTACTTCCTTTCTATCCTGTTACGCTTGCATCATTAGAGAGGCTGAGATTTGTTGCTTCAGGAGAAGGCTGTTTAGAGAGAACAGAGTCAATTCTTGGCTTTTACTTCTTGGAACCCATACCAGAGACAGACTTGTGAATGTCAAGCACTTATTTGAAGGCATTTGACTTTCTAAGAAGAATAATAGGGGTACTTGAGTCTCATAAAGGACTTAGAACAAGAGAATTACGCACACCCACACTCAAATAGGTTTGGAAGAATTTAGCCTGATTTTCCACCACTCCAAGAGGAGAAATAAACTTTCTTGGTAGAACCTGGGATTCTTCTGCAGAGAAGACCCAATGGGGAGTCTAGTTCCATCACAGCTTATCCTGTAGCCTCTGAGAAGTCCTCTGACTTTTTCATCCATTTATTGAACAAAGAGTTATTGTGCATCTATATTTTCCCTTCTAAAATGGAGTCTGTGTTGATTTTGGATCTCTGACCAAACAGAAAATTAAAGAACAGATTTTTTTTTTTTTTATTTGCATATGGGCAGGAGGCACCAGGGATCAAACTCCAGACCTCCAGCACGGCAGGTCAGAGCTCTGCCTGCTGAGCCACGGCAGCTGCCCTAAAGAACAGATTTTGAGCTCAAACTGATGAGGATGCTACAGCTGGGGATATCACACTTCAATTGTGCCAGCTGAGCCCCATTGCACCACAGAATTTAGAGGGAAATTCAGAGAGGAACCAACCCGAGCCCTTCAAACCTTTCATCTGTTGGCACACCCAATTTCCCCAGAGCATACTTTAGTCTACCCTTGTTTTAATATCTGTGGGTCCACTAATGACTTCATGCATCCCACCAGTCTTTCACTGCAGGTGAAGAGGGTACACTCAGTGGTGGCGTAGGTAGAGTAGGTAGTCTATTGCCTGTCTAATTGCTTGTTTCTAAGCCTCCAGTAGTATGGACTAAGGCCCACATTGATTCTGTTTGGCCACACCTAAATAGGATTTTAGAAGATACTATTCACAAATGAGTCCACATCTTAATGATAATACATCTTCAGAAATCCTATTCATAAATGGATTCACACACACAAGAATGGGTATTAAGATTAAGAATATGTCTTTTGTTGGGATACTTGGCTAAATCTACCACAAGGGGTATCTACTGGAATTCTGCCATGCCCATAAACCACTGACCCTCTTCTTTGGGAAGTTTTCTCTTCTTTCCCTCCCTTTATCCAAGAGACTGAGTACACATTGGCCGTGTAAATACTGGGGGACCCTATTAAACCTTTGCTGATGGGACCAGGTATAAAATCTTGATTCAAGCTAGGTCAATCAGATTTTTTATTCCTGGAATTTTCTCTTAGAACTAAAAGAGAATCTGAACCCTTTGCCTATGATGAGACCTATAAGTGTAAATCTGGAGCTGAAGGGTGTCAGTTCTCTTAGAAAAACCAGACGAGCAGAGAAAACCAACTGGCAGCCGAGAAAACTACCTGCAGAAAAGGAAGAACAGAGCAGTCGTTCAAAGAGGAGAAAAAACAAGCAACAGAGAAGGGTCCCAAGGCCCTCCCAGTTCTCCCAAGGCCTGGCACCTCCCACATCCTTTGCTTCCTTCCCTCTTTGCTTAAGTTGGTGGAGTGTTATACTTTATTTTTTTATAGTTGCTACCAAAATCTCTATCTTACCTCCTTCTCTTAATGTAGCTAAATACCTCTAAATATTAGCTGCATAACTGAAAACCATCTTCATAATTCAAAAACACTTAAATGTTTTTAGTAAAGGAATAGGAATGCTCCCTTCTTTTTCATTGGAAAGAAATATAATAACAGTTAAGTGTGTATGCCTTTGATTAAGGCAGATTTGAACTCAATTCCCAGCTCTGCTGCTTACTCGTGTGATGTTGAAAAGGACATTTTAATCTATCTTAATCTTCTCACCTATAAAATGGGGAAAATAGCACTTACTCAAATAGGTTGTTGAGAGATATAAATCTCACATGTGGTGAAATTCATCCATTTGATAATGTTACAAATATAATTTCATAATATCATTTGTTTAATTACTTATATATATTTTCACAGGGAAAAACCTACAACTAAATATTGCAAAATTGGGTCTCCGGGTAACTTTAACTTTTTAATTTTTGCTTCTGTAGTGGATTGAGTGTTGGAACCCAAAAAGATATGTCCAAGTCCTAACTCCCAGATCTGGTTAATGTGAATTTATTTGAAAAAACAATCTTTGGAAATATAATTAAGTTATGGATCTTGAGGTGAGATCATCCTAAACTATCCAAGCAGGCCCTAAATCCAATGCAATGCCCCTATAATAAACAGAAGAGGAAATGACACAGACAGTCAAGAAGGCCTTGTGAAGACAAAGGCAGAAATTGGAGCCATGAAGCCACAAACCAAGGAATACCTAGAGCTATATGAAGCTGGAAGATGTAAGATAGGTGTTCTAGTTTGCTAGCTACTGGAATGTGCTATACCAGAAATAGAATGGCTTTTAAAAAGGGGAATTTATTAAGTTGCAAGTTTACAGTTCTAAGGCCATGAAAATGTCCAAATTAAAGCATCAGCAAGAAGTTACCTTCACTCAAGAAAGGCTGATGAGGGCGGCTGCCGTGGCTCAGCAGGCAGAACTCCGACCTGCCGTGCTGGAGGTCTGGAGTTCGATTCCTGGTGCCTCCTGCCCATATGCAAATTAAAAAAAAAAAAAAAGAAAGGCTGATGAAGTTCAGGGTTTCTCTCTCAACTGGAAAGACGCATGGTGAACATGGCAACATCTGCTAGCTTTCTCTCTAGGCTTCTTGTTTCATGAGGCTCCCCCAGGGGCATTTTCTTTCTTCATCTCCAAAGGTCTCTGGCTGCGTGGGCTCTCTAAAGCTTTTTCCAAAATGTTTCCCCTTTTAAAGGGTTCCAGTAAACTAATGAAGATCTACCGGGAATGGATGGAGTCACATCTTCCTCTAGTCAAAGGTTAATGCCCACAATTGGGCATGTCACATCTCCATGGAGATAGTCTAATCAAGCTTCCAACCTTCAATACTGAATAGGGATTAAAAGAAAGTCTGCACAAAATGGCAAGCTAACTCAATGCCTTCCCTCTCTATGTGGGACATGACTCCCAGGGGTATAAACCTCCCTGGCAACATGGGACAGAAATCCTGGGAGGAGCTGGGGATTGGCATGAAGCGATTGAGAAAACCTTCTTGACCAAAAGGGGGAAGAGAGAAATGATACAAAATAAAGTGTCAGTGGCTGAGAGATTTCAAACTGAGTCAAGAGATTATCCTGGAGGCTATTCTTATGCATTATTTAGACATCCCCTTTTTACTTTATGGTGTATTGGAGTGGCTGGAGGGAAGTACCAGAAACTGGAACTGTGTTCCAGTAGTCACGTTTCTTGAAGATGATTGTGTAATGATATAGCTTTTAAAATGTGACTGTGTGATTGTGAAAACCATGCATCTAATGCTTCTTTTGTCTAGGGTATGGACAAATGAGTAAAAAATATGTATGAAAACTAAATAATAGGGGGAACAAAGGTTAAAGTAAATGAAGCAGATTGAAATACTAGTGGTCAATGAGAGGGAGAGGTAAGGGGCATGGTATGTATGAGTTTTTTGGTTTTTTTAAATTTCTTTTGCTGGAGAGATGTAAATGTTCAAAAAAATGATCATGGTGATGAATACTTAACTATGTGATGATATTGTGAGCCATTGATTGAATACCATATGTAGAATGTGTATATGTCAAGAATGTTTGTATGTTTGTTCATTAAGGATTGATAATAAAAAATTAAAAAAAGAAAGAAAGATTGCCTCCACGAGATGGATTAAGATTAAAAAAATGGCTTTTCTAGGGTACATAATCCTTTCAAACCAGCACAGAAGGTTCTCCCCTAGAGGTTTCAGAGGGAGTCAACATCTTGATTCCAGACTTCTGGCCTCCAGAACTGAGAGAGAATAAATTTCTGCTGTTTTAAACCACTTAATGGCAATTTGTTGTAGCAGTTCATAGGAAACTAATACAGTGGCTGTCTGTTTTCTTATTTTTCAACAAAATACATATAACTTATATCAAAGAAATTAAGGGAAAATGGATTCGCCACTATGGGATCTGAAATTTTTTGTTAGACAGAAATGTTTCTGAAAAAGTAGCATATTTGCCATCTTTGAGGTCAATCATAACCTTAAGGAGCATTTAATGTAAATCCTTCCCTTTGCAAACAGAGTACAAAAATATTTTATGAATACATATTTGAAATTTGCTTTGAAAAGTATCAGAAAATAAGCTGGATTGCTGGGTAGATAGAGAATGGAGAGATGGATGGGTATATGATAAAAAAAAAATTACAGTAAAATACTGATGGGTAAATCTAGGGAATGGGCCTGCAGGTGTTTATATACAATTCTTGCAATATTTGACATTTTTCTTAGTAAAATGCTGGGGAAAATTCATGAATACATACAGGTTATTAGCAGTTCAAGTAATACAGAAATATATAGAGGAAAAAGTAAAAGTTCCTCTTCCCATTTACCCTCCACCTCCACTTCTCACTCCACAGGTAACTCCTATAGAATTGTATAATCCCCAAGCCATCACCCCCTCAATCTTTAGATGAGGCCACTAAGGACCTGAGAAACTCCATCTCTTGCCAAGATCTCACTGCGAGTTAGGAGGCTTCTCTCTCCCAGTCTAAATTCACATCATTATTTTTCCTATCACTGAGGACATTGAACTGCCCAATAATTTCTTCTCACGCATCTAGCAAGAGTGCCGAAAGAACTGCTAAAGTCTGTAAAGTCCTTACAGCCTGTGCTGGTTTGAAAGGATGTATGTCCCCTAGAAAAGCCATGTTTTAATCAAAATCCTATTTCATAAAAGTAGAATAATCCCTATTCAACACTGTATGTTTGAAACTGTAATCAGATCCTCTCCCTGGAGATGTGATTTAATCAAGAGTGGTTGTTAAACTGGATTAGGTGACGACATGTCTCCACCCATTTGGGTGGGTCTTGATTTAATTCTACAGGAGTTTGCCCATCTTTATGTCTCAGTACAGGCTTGGTCTAGTGAAAAATTCAGCTGGCGATGACACATACTTTTAGAAAGAGCACAATCTTCCCACTCTCTGCTGCTACTTTCAAAGCAAAAAAAAAATCAATTTTTAAAAAAAGGTAAAAAAAATAGGGTGTGGGCCTACACAATTCCATACATTGCCCCTTCTGGGCAGAACTGCATTGCTGAAGCCATGGGTGGGAACATTTGATACAGTAATTGGGAGGTCTGACAGCAGTTAGTGGAATGACGGTAGAAGCAAACACTCCTTCTTGGAATTGTCAGCAGGTGGAATCAAGACCAACTTTTTAAAAATTATACATACACACATCAGTTAAGGCTTTAGTAGCATCAACCTTAGCACTGCAGAAGTTGCCAAAGCAAAATACAATTTAATTCACTTATTCATTCACTTGCTGACTATTTATGGGACAGCTACTAGGTTCTGGACGCTGGCTAGACAGAAGGGTACACTGGGAAATAAGACAGAACTTGCATTCTGGTGGAGGAGGCAGACAAAACAGAAGGAGAGATGAAAATATGATAAACATAAAGTAAAGAGATGGGGTACTGCTTTAGTGCTGGGGTTGGAAGGGCCTCTTTGCTCAGTCGGTCATTTGTTTAAGCTGATCTCTAAAAGGATGAGAAGGAGCCAGCCAGGCTCAGATACGGGCAAGGTCGGGGCCCACAGGCAGAGGGAGCAGCAAGTGGGAAATGCCTTTACTTGGCTTCTTTGAAGGCCTGGACGAGACCCCTGTGGTCAGAGCATGGTGAGCAGGAGGGAGCGGCAGTATCCAGCAGAGCGCATCCTCCATATGGGTTTTCTGTGCTGAGATTTGGGAGGCCTGGAGCGTCCTGGGCCCATTCTTGGAGTCCCAGATGCCAGGGTGCACCAGTGCAAACTACATGAGAACGTCATCTTGTGCCCTCTAGCACCCTCAGGAGACCCGTCACGTTGACCACCGTGCTGGGAGGGTTCCTTATGCCTCACACTTTGGGAAGGATGTTGCACTAGGCCAGACTCACAAACAACCTGCGATGGCCGCATTTCCTCCTTTCTCTTCTGAGTTCAGTTGACTTTGCCTTCTTTCCCTGTGACTCTCTCCCTGTGGCCTTCTCTATAAGGCCTCCAGTAAAAGGATTAAGACCCATCCTGGCCACGCCTTGACTAAAAATCACCTCTTCAAAAGGTCCTGGTTGCAATGGATTCACACCCAGAGGAATGGATTAAAATTAAGAACATGTTTTTGTTAGGATACGTAGCTCCAAGCCACCCCCACCAGCAACCCAGAAGCCCCTCAGTGACTTCTTTCAGTTGCTGTAACCACCCCTGCCAGGTTAACACCATCCTGACTTTTAACAAGACCGTATATGACCAACCACAAGCTGATCCAGTTAGTTATTGTCCCCAGGGCTGGGGCTGGGCTTCAGCAAGCCAAGCACTTGATGAGCTGTTCAGGGCAAGCCACACACAAGCGTCAGTAACAAACACCTTCCTCAAAGGGACGCTGTGAGAACCTCAACACACGCTGGACACCATTGTAGGCACCCTACAAGTATCACCTCATTTCATCCTCATGCTAATCTCCTGAGAGGAAGTTCTACTTTTCTCTCCTATAGGGGAGGCAAATGCACAAAAAGGTTACGCAATTTGGCCAAGGTTACTCAGCTGTTAAGAGGGGACGTCAAGGGTTCAAACCCAGGCAGTTGGACTGCCCAATTTAAACTCCTGGAGCAAGGAGTCTAGCACAGGCCCTGCCATATGTCAAGCACTCAAGAAAGAAAAAAAAAATGCAGCAATACTTTGGTAAATGAGCACAGCAAAATCTAGTTCACAGTCTCCAGCAGATATATGTGCAAATGCTGCTTTATAAACTCTTAGGTGCTGTTCAAATGTGGGGCATCTCCACTGTCATCACGAAACTCAGCTCTGCCTATTTTCCCACCTTCCCAAACTCAGAGACGACGAAGAGCTTTGGCTAGCTGAGAATCTGCCAACACAGAGCCTAGCACAAAAGGACATGTTTCTAGTTCGATCTTAAATAGCTACAACACACAGAAAATAGAGCGGTGCTGGTGTTTTGGAGGCGTTCTTAATCCCATGGAAGGTTTAGCCCATCTATTTCTGGAGAGGTTTAGAACACATGGCAGCCACACGCTCCCAGCCATCGGCACAGAACATTGCCATCCTGCTGCCCAGCTCAGGAAAACTGCCTCTGCCTCGAGATGCTTTGTTATTTAGGAAGGGCTAGCACTGTGTGAAAAGAAATCTGCAGGCAGTAGAGGATCTATCTATATGGTATTGTCATCCTGATATTCAGGAAACGAAGAAGCTCTAAATAGCAAAGGAGGATAATTACTGCCTGCAGAAGAGAAGTCAGCAAGAACATCACAGAAAGGAAGCAAGTTTGCCTCCATACAGTTAATAAATTTGCATTTGACATGGAGGCGGTTGAAACCCATCATAAGCCTTAATGTTAATTATCCTGAGGCAACATGTTTTTAACACAGATCCCAAAGTAACACAGGCCCCCTTTACAGAATGCTCTCTATTGCCGCTGTAACAAAGAAGTTTGGTTCATGCCAAGAGGGAGGAAGTCATTTCCAAAGGACGCTCGCATTAGTTTTCTATTGCCGCTGTAACAAATGAACACAGGCTTAGTGGCTTAAACAATACAAGTTTATTATCTTATACTTCTGGAAGTCAGAAGTGGAAATGCATCTCAAAGTGTTGGCAGGACTGAGTTCCTTTTGGAGGCTCTAGGAGAGAATCTGTCCTTCACCTTTTCCGGCTTCTGGAGGCTGTCTGCTTTCCTTGGCTTATGACCCATTTCCAGAAATTGCACATTCTGACCTCTGCTTCCTTTCTTGCACTCTCTGACTCTGACCCTCCTGCTACTCTCTCCTAAGGACCCCCCCCACACACACCTGGATAATCCAGGATAATTTCCCCCTTTCAAAATGCATAATTTATTCACTTCTGCAAAGTCCTTTTTGCAGTTTCTGGGGATTAGGGATGTAGCCTTTCCTGCTTCAAAGGGGGAGGTGAATGAGCCAAATCTGCCTGTTCTGCTCCAATTTGAGGCAAGAGCAAAAGCAAGGGGGCCGTGCTTGTGTTCTTAGAGGAGAGGGGGCACTGTCTGTCCCAGAGCCTTTGGGCATGCACAGCCACTTTCCAGTGCTTCCAGCTGGGCATCAACAAAGTTGCAAAGAGAGCATGGGGAACAGGAGAAGTGGGGATTGGTACCCTGCTTTCCTTTTTGAGGTAGCTGAATGGCTATTGTGTACCACACACCCCACCGAGGGTTGCGTAGACATCATCACATTAAATCCTCAGAAGATTCCGGCAAACATCTTTTGCATTTTATAGGCAAGGAAGTATAGCACTGGAGAAGTTATGTCAGTTCTCCCAAGATCCCACAACTGGGATGTGACAACTAGGATTCAGATACGGCCAGATTCCTCCTTCGTCCCTAAATGCCATGCCTGCCCACTCCTGCAGCCCCTGGAAAGCCTCGAATGATGGCAGTGCCGGTCCACAGAGGGCGCCCAGCCACTGAGTTTCTGGACTGCACAACTCAGGCCTCCACACCTGGTGTGGATTCCAGCGCATCTTACCTTCTCCAGAACATTCTGAGCTTCTTCGGGGAGGAGCCACATCTCCCCTTTCTTTGCTAACTCGCCCAGTCACCAAGTATACAGCAAGTGCTCAGTAAGGGTCTGTTATCATGACTTAACTGCCTCGGATCTGAGCGCTGCTTCTCTCCTAACAGAGCCCGTCACACCCTATGTGATTGAGCGAATATCGGACACCACGCTTGCTGCCCCTCTTCCCTCCACAGGGTCCCGCTGTAAAAGATCTTAAGTAGGAGGAAGGATTATGATCCTTTTCTCTAGTTTACAACAGTCACACCTCTTAAGACTCTAGATGCTTCATCCACCCCCAGGCTGCTATCAAGCCAAGATTCCTTTCCCTTTAAATCTGGAAGCTTCTGGGATCTGTGAACCCTCAGTGTCCTTCAGATGTGTCCTCTGTAGCCTCTATGTCAAGAGCAAACCTAAAGCTCAGGAAGCACAACCATTATGTCCTGATTCAGAGCCAGGGAGGAGCCAGCTCTAACCACTGCCCACGAAAAGTACCCTAAAAATAGGCCATGGCAGCTGGCAACCAATCCCTACCCCATAAGGCAAAGGCAGAGCTCAGGCTATGACACTGAAGTCCAGAGCAAGGACCATGGAAGTCAGAGGAGCAAATATAGCCCGGGCTGTATTGTGCTGGGGGAAGGGGGAGGGATGGATACCCCAAGGGGCGTTGGCTTCCAGCAGCGAAGATCCAGTTTCTCACAATCTTGGCGGCCAAAGCAGAATGCTGTGGGCCCTGCCCTCACTCAGGAAAGGAAAGCCAGCGAGCTGTAAGGAACCAGCCAGAGCACCCAGAGATTTCAGCGCAAAGATATTCCCTCTGGCTGAAGGTGCTGGTGTCTGTTTACAGGGAGATACTGTAGATGACAGCGCTCACTGCCTACCTGCCTGGGACAGAGCTGATTCCAGAATGAGGGAGTGGGGTTTTGTTTTCTTTGTGTGGGGATGTGTCATTTGGGCCTGTCTCCATCTGAATCTATGTCATGGCAGCAACTGTGTGAAAAATGAAAATGTAGCGGAATTAAATATTCTCCCTCTAATCTCAATGTCAGCTGGGATCACCTGGCCTCCTAAGGTTGAAGTAAGATAGGCTCAGACCCTCATTCCATTTTGTGAAAAATCCAATATCCTTTCTCCACACCCCGAGAGTGGAGAGTCTTTTTTTTTCCATATTTATATTTATCTCTGAGCTAACACAACTATATAAGAATAGTTCAATTTATATTTTATATTTAATTTATAATTTATATTTATCTCTGAGCTAACACAACTATATAAGAATAGTTTAATTTATTGATTTCTTTAAAGTGTTCTATAATACCTGTTGTACTGGATTAGAGTCTATCAGTGTGAACTCATGTTTAGGTTAATACAGATAGACAGACAGACAGACAGATAGACAGATAGAGATGTATGGATACAGAAACAAGTGTAGATATGTGTAATGTTCATTTCTTAGGGTTGCTATAACAAATTATCACAGGCTTGATGGTTGAAAACTTATCCTCTCACAGTTTTGGAGGCCAGTGTTCTGAAATCAAGGTGTTGACAGGGTTGGTTCCTTCTGGAGGCAGTCAGGAAAATCCGCTCCATGACTCTCTCTGAGCTTCTGCTGGCTGTCAGCAACCCTTGGCATTCCTTGGCCTGTAGATGCATCACTCCAGTCTCTGCTTCCCTCTTCACTGACCCTCCCCTCTGTATCTCAGTGGCTTCTCCTTTTCTGTCTCTTACAAGGACACTCACCATTGGATTTAGGAATCACCCTAATTCAAGATGACCTCACCCCAAGATCCTTATCTTAATTATGTCTACAAAAATCCTTATTCCAAATAAGTTCACAGTCTAAGGTTATGAGTGGACACTAATTTTGGGGGACACTATACAACCAACTACCTGTATACTTGCATGTGGATCAGCAGACATATATCTGTCACCTAGCTCTCTCAGCCAAGAAGCCCTGGAAGCAATGATACCCCAGTAGCAATGAGCACATCCAGTGCCAAATCTTGATTTCTAAATACTATTCTCCAATAGAAGAAAACAGGACTCCTTGGAGAAATAGTTGATTCTAGAGCAGGGGCAGGGAAAATACTTAACCCAACTGATGTGCTCCAGGCAAACCCCAGTACCCGAAAGTGAGGAAGTGCTGGAAAAACAAAAGGATGAAGGCATGTTAAAGGGACACAGGAGCCAACCAGAAAGAGCTCCTAATGGCTGAAGCCAGAACAATAAAATAAATAACATGGCAGTGGATCATAAGCCAAAGTATAAAATAACTATATGTAAATCCATACTAATATACATAGATGATTGAATAAATAAATTGGGGCAAGGAGACAAATCTTCCACATAGAAGAATTACAAGTAATATATACAGGCAGACCGCCATAGGAAGTGGAGCTTAATTCCCCCATTCCCTTGAGTTTGGCTAGACAGAGTAGGGAAGGGAAAAATAATAACATCCCAGTGAGAAACCTGGCAGACACAACCTGAAGCATATGATGAAGGCTAGTGCTGTCAAATGGCTTTATCATAGAGTCCCTGATGGGATATGGTTAGAAGGCGACCTCGCCTCTGTGGTATTCTTTCCAAACACTCACAACCTCAGTATGATCATGAGGAAAAAAGTCAGAGAAACCCAACCTGAGGGACATGCTACAAAATAGCTAAGCTGCTCTCCTTATAAAACTGCCAAGGTCACGAAAACTAGGAAAAGACTAAGAAACTGTCACACACCAGAGGAGATGAAGAAAACATACAAAATGCAATGTGGTACCCTGAATGGGCTCCCGGAACAGAGTGGTGGCATTAATGGAAAATCTGGTGAAATGTACATAGACCCTGGAGTTTAGTTGATGGTAATGTGCTAGTGGTGGTATTTGTTGTGACAAATATTCCAAAGTCATCAAAGACATTAACAGTAGTGCATAAGTGGTATATGGGAACACTGTTACACAGTTACAACTTTTCCATACATCTAAAAATACTCCAAAATAAAAAGTTCATCTTTTCAAAAAATGATCCATCTTGGGTTGAATTGTGTTCCCCAAAAAACATCTCCAAGTCCCAATCCCAGTCCCACCAATGTGACCTTATTTGGAAATAAGGCCTTTGAAGATATGATGAGTTAAGATGAAGCCAAACTAGAGTAGAATGGACTCTGATCCAAGATGTCTGTGCCCTGATAAGAAGAGGAAATTTGAAAACAAGCAAAGACACCAAGGAGAAGGCCACATGAAGATGGAAAAGACAGAAATTGAAGTGATACATCTGCAAACCAACGAACACCAAGGATTATCAGCAGACACCAAAAGCTAGGAGAAGCAAGGATGGATTCTTTCCTGCAGGTTCCAGAGGGAGCCTGGCCTGCCAACACCTTGGTTTCAGACTTCTGACCTCCAGAACTGGGACAGAATACATTTCTGTTGTTTTAAGCCACTCAGTTTATGGTGCTTTGTTCCAGCAGCCCTAGGAAACTAATACAAGGTCTAATTGAGTCTCTTTTTTTTTTTTATTTCCTTTTTAAATGTATTCAGCAAACTTAGATACAGTACTTATCATGTGCAAGGCATTTTTTCTAAGTACAAACATTATGTCCTCATTGAAGTGTTATTATGATTATCACATCTAATAAGAGGATAAGCCATCTGGCTCCACAGTACCTTCTTGCCCATTTGCTACACCAACTCCCACCCCATGTTCACTGCTCTCACTCTGCACCATGTCAACCAAGGCTGGCCTCAAGCCCCTTTCCTAACTGCCACCATAAAAAACCAAACAAACAAACAAAAAGCCCTGCTCACACAAGATCTATCTGTGCATGGCAGATTTTACTGAAGATATGGAGAAATGAAGAGGTTTTAACATCACAGAAACCCGTTTTACATTGAGTGTCAAATATCTTTTATCTTTCAAAAGCAGGTCCTTGGCTATTTCCACCATGTGGCTCTTCCTTGTCTCTCTTTTCCTCTCTTCTCTCCTCCCCTCCCACCCCGGGTGTAGTGGTTAGATTCAGTTGTCAACCTGGCCAGGTGAAGGCACCTAGTTCTGTTGCTGTGAACATGAGCCAATGGTACGTGAACTTCATCTGTTGCTGATTACATCTGCAGTCAGCTAGGAGGCGAGCCTGCTGCAATGAATGACGTTTGACTTAATTGGCTGGTGCTTAAATGAGAGAGCGCAACGTAGCACAGCCCAAGCAGCTCAGCATACCTCATCTCAGCACTTGCAGCTCAGCCCAGGCCTTTGGAGGTACAGAAAGGAATCACCCCAGGGAAAGTTGGTGGAACCCAGAGACCTGGAGAGAAGGCCAGCAGAGACCATCCTGTGTCTTCCCACGTAAGAAAGAACCTCAGTGGAAAGCTAGCTGCCTTTTCTCTGAAGAACTAATAAAATAAATCCCCTTTTATTAAAAGCCAATCTGTCTCTGGTGTGTTGCATTCTGGCAGCTAGCAAACTAGAACACCAAGTTCTACTTATTTCACATGCTGAGTTGTTAAGCTGTTTCTTTTATTTACTCTGTCCTATCCAACCCATTTCATGGGAGAGAAGAGAAGCCTTTCACAACTGAACCATTTGTTTCACTGTACATAGAGCTAACCAGAGGCTGGAACCCCTCAACTGACAGAGTGCAATATGAGCAGCCCCAGGGCCTGGCACGAAAGAAAGCTCCTGAATTGATTATGCTCTAAAAGGCTGAAGCAGTGCCCAACTAATGTAGGACATTCTCCCATGCCTTTGAGGGTCTATCAGAACCACCACAGGCTAAGATAGCATTTGGGGGCATGCATGTTCCAGAGCTGTGGAATGGTTTCCACAGGCAGGATCTTAGAACTCCAGGGCAAGAAAGGACCCTAGAGGTTCCCTTGTTTTACAAGTTTGGCAAGCAAGTCCCGGAGACTACCACTTACTCTCAGAGAGATTGTCTCTTGGAGCTGAGATTGTGGAGCAGCTCTCAGACAACAGAAGGAAACTATAAGGCCCTAAGCCCAGAGCACACTGCAGGGCTCTGTGCATGTCCAGGGGTGGAAACCCAGAGGACAGAAGGGGGTAGGAGAACTCAGGCTCCCTTCTGAAAGGAAGAGCCCCAACCTTCTGGGTGTGTGGATGGGTAGATGGGGAAGACAGGGGAGACTAACCCATTGAGGGAGAATGCAAATGAGATAGCCCTGTTCCTTGTGCCTATTCCTAGGAAAGCTCACTGTTATGAAAGACCATGATACCCCCACAGGAGCCTAATCAGGAGCTGGTTAGTCACCTTCAGTAAGAGGTCTTCTCAGAAGGACTCATTTCAGGATTTCCCTACATTGTGGGGTTCTCTCTCACAAATAAACGCACTTGGTTTCTTATGCAGCATTTTGGGACATGATCAGCTCTCCACAGAAGTATCCAAATGAATTTAGGGGTGATAAAATCAACGCAGACCTGCTGACTAAGACCTCATCGGATCACGGGAATGAACATCCTAAGAGGTGGGGGCGGTGGGGTGGGGGCAGGGGCGGCGTAGACCTAGCCCCAGAACCCTGCTCCATTTGAGTCGAGTCTGTAGCTCTGGGGCCTCCTACTGCACACAGCCTCTACTGCTGAGTGCACTGAACAAATGGGGCCCCAAATGTTGTACTCCACTTGCCTGAAGATGGCTGTCCGTTCCCTTCACCTCAAGTAACAGAGCTTCTCTCCTTCCACTGGCCACTGCCAAACAGACAGCAGGGGCAGGAGGGATAAAAGGAAGGAGAGTAGAGTTCGTATTCCTCCTGATAACAGGCCCTGCATGTCGGGGGCAGCGTGAGCTCTATGCCCCGGATGAGAACCCCACTAACCCACTACCCGTGCAGAGAAGTCCTAATTTCCAACATGATTTCTCTTTGTTGATTTATGGCACTCAGAGCCCTTATAAATATGCCCATATGTAACCAACAAGAGAAAACACCAAGCTCTCACAGCTATGACCTAGGTTAATTTATGCAATGGAAACGAGCCCCTGGGATATGGGGGTGCAGGAGGAAGCGGCTGGACATGGCAGCTACAGGCTTAGGGACACCTGGGGGAAAAGCAAGAAAAGGCTCCAATAACAAAAGTCACCTTCTTCCTTCTCCATTCTGCCTGGCAGAGGCAGTGGGTCTGGCCACCCTCAGCCAGGCTGGAGGAAACCCCACAAAGCTCAGGTTCTGGAGAGGCAGGGATCAGGTTGGTCCCCTAACTGGGGTGGGCTCCACCCTCCAAAGCTCACACTCGGCTGCAGGAGTCCCTAGGACCTAATAATACACACAAATCAGAATGCAGGCTGCAAGGCCTGGCCATTCAAGGAGAGGAAGAAAGCTGACACCTGCCCTGGCCTGTCCCGGCTGGCCTTGCCCTAAAGCAGCAGGGTGCCCCGGCCACAGAGCCTGAGCCCAGCTGCCCAGGCCTGCCAGCAGTACCCTATATCGAGCAGATGAGCCACACTGGAGGGAATGGCAGGCATGTGGTCCAGCTGTCACAGGGAGGCCAGCCCAGGCCGGCCTCAGAGCAGTCCCACCCTCTCCATGCCCTCCACCCTGCTCCCAGGCTCAGCAGCCTCCAGATGAGCTCCAGGTGGGACCCAGGTCTGGGGGCTTCCAATCTAGCTAGGGAGACCAAATAGGATGTGTAGGTGTGTGTGTGCAGGGGCGCTGGGGCTAATAAAAATGAAACAGTGTGAAGCAGAATGTAAGGAGCATGGCATGTGTGCTTTATGGGAGAGAAAAGCTGAAAACCTGCCTAAGGAAGGTGGCAGGCCATTGTCCTCAATTCTGATTGTAACTGAGGGGATCTGGGAGAGAAATGCCCCCTTTTGTCTTTCACTAGAAACACAGGCTACCTGACCCAGCAACAGCCCATGACTTTGTGACCATCCATCAGCCCAGTTCAAGTCCGCTCAATGGGAATCCTTCTAACTTTCCTCCTGAGCAGCTCCTTAAGTCCTTGGCTACAGAAGGCAGATTCCTTTACCCCACTGAGCCAGCTCCAGGTATTGGGAACGATGTGGGTCAGCTCCATAAGAAGCACCTGAGATGAACAAGACCTACATCGGGGATTTGGGGGCCGGGGTGAGGGTATTTCCAAGCAGTTCAAAGCCAGGATCCCTGTTCCACTGGAAGAGGGAGTAGGGGGAAGGTACACTGTCATCTGCCCAGAAGTCATGGCAACACACACAGCTCCATGCACATGTTCAGTAGAGGCAAAAAATTGCAAATATCTGATAGAAAGGATGGAGAAGCACATAGTAAAGTGAACTCCCTGGCATTTCTTGAGCCAGGAGCATAAGACACTGAAAGGTAATATCCAGGAGAAGGGGGCCTCAGGCTCCCGCTACAGTACTCAGAGAAGCTGGGGCAATATTCTCCAGGAGAGGGTTTGGTTAGGGTATTGGAAATGGGTGCGGTGGAAGAGGGACAGGGTGGAGACTCAGCATGGCTGGCTCTGTGCATCTCTCAGGGCAGGGTCTGGATGCTCTGAGCTCTTCTCCTAAGCCCTGAGCACCCAGTTAGCTGCCCACCAGATCCATCTCAGCTTTTAAGTTTGAGTTCTCTTCTCTGGTGCTGTGTTTACTTCCCCTAGGAGGAGGGAAGAAAAAAAAAAAAAAGAAGAGCAGGCCACTTGTCAGAATCCCTCTGCTTCCTTCTAGGGTTAGGCAGAATGTGTGAAGGAGAAGACAGCTGTCTGTCCAGGAGTCCTCAGAAAGGAGAAACCTATGTCAGTGGCCAGGAGCCTGCTCTGTAACATTCTGGGCATTTGGATCTTTGTTGGAGCCTCAGAGACTTAGCCTCCAGCCTGGGTGAGCAGAGGGAGGGCAAGGGAGCTTCCAACCTCCATGCTTAGACAGGTTCTGAGATCTTATCCTGAGCTCCAGCATTAGTTGAGAGTTGAGAAGGACAGACCCAGAGCTGTGTGTGCCCTTTTCTCCACCAAGCCCTGGAACTGGGAGAAAACTGTAGGGCAAGTCCCCATCCTAGGCATACAGAAGAAAACCTTGGCTCTAACTGTCCATCCCCCACCAAAGCATGGGGAGAAAAGGATGGTGTACTGCTTTGAGCTCATCCTGAGTTTCTCCCAGAAAGGATAAACCCCAATTCTCCTCTTCTAAGGCACCTCCAAGCTGACAGGATCAAGGTAATCAATATTCACTTAATGGTGTGATATAAACAAGCATCAGGAACTAGAATGAATATAGGAGTCTTTGATTGGGATGCAAGAAATCACCAAGTTATTGAAATTATAGTGGATCAGAGGAGAAGTGAGATCGTCAAGATCAACCAACATCTTTTTTTTTGGCAAGGAGAACTGAGTTCCTGAGAGGCTCAAAGGCATGACTGAGGGCAGGGCAGAGTTTATCTTCCCCCCACCCCTGAGTCACCTTGGAAGGCTTATCTACCCATCACAGATGACAAAAAAGCAACACTATCGTTCTAGAAGGCACCATGGATGGGGTAGAGCTCTCTCCTTAAGATACACCACAGTGAGAAGAATTCCGCCTCTCAGCCTCCCCCTCGGCATAATAACAGTTACACTAGGCATCGCTTGTCAGGTTGCCACTGCCTTAATCCTCCCACAACCCTGCAAAGCTGATCATATTACTCTCCATTTACAGATGAGGAAATGGGGGCTCAGGGATGCCTCGCGATTTGTGCCCCTTGTGAAATGGAGGCGCCAGGGCCAGACCCCCTGTCTCTGCCTAGAAATCCTGCTCTCCTAAATGGATTTCCGATAACCGATTGTGCACACGGTCTGATGACAGCCAGTGTGCTGTCTGCCCGGGAGCCCATCATGTTGGGCGTCAGGTTCAAGCGCTTCTTAGCACAGCCTCCCCAGCCCCTCCCTGCAGCTGCCGCTCCCCTTCGTGCCCGAACCCGGGCTGTTATTCCGTTTGACTCGAACGTCGTTCCCAGCCAGAGCCGTTACTGCGGCGGGAGGACTGGCAACTCCTCACACTCGGGTATAGCAGCAGCTCCCAGCGCCTGGTTATTAGAGAGGCGAAGATCTCCTAATGAGAGAGAGGGATGGCCTTATAATTCCTAATTAGACTCCTAAATTATTCCCTCTGTCCCCGGCCTCTGCTTCAGATTCCCATCCACCACTTGGAAGGCTTATTTAACGAGTCAGATACAGGCAGGCGCTGTTATAAAAATAGAGAGGCAGGCTGCGCCGAGCTGGCAACGTGACTCGCGGGGCGGCCGGGGCGCGGGGTAGACAGCTGCAGGCCGCCGCCGCCTCCTCCCCGGGAGCCGCCTGCACTCGGGGCCCGGCTCCGCGGCTCCCCCCAGCAGATGCCCCGCGGGAGAGCAGAGGCGGTGGAGGCAGGGCTCGTTGAACAGCCCCGGGTCGAGGCGGGAGACGCGAGGGGGACCCTGGAATCGCACGGGCTCTGGTTCTCCTGAGGCCCATCTGGGCTTCTGCAAAGGGCGTTGCGGCTCTCAGACCCTCACCCGGCAGCCCGCGGAGAGCAAGGGCTGAGGCCTGGGGCGGGGTGGGGGGACCAAGGAGCTGGGGGCCAGGGCGCGCGCCCCAGTATCTCAAGGGCCGGGAGCACGACACCCCCCCCCCCCCCCCCGACCCAGCTGCTCATTTACGGGCGCTCCCCATCTGCCCCCGTCACCGACC